>JAJJWW010002303.1:0-249416 GCA_023531295.1 Papaver armeniacum | reverse complement strand
TGTAGGTGTAAATAATCCACGGGGACGGGTGGAGCGATCCTAAGCCATGGCGTACCCGAGCAAGCATGCACCTAGAGTACCGGATCGCCTCTCCAAATTCGGGCGTGAGGAAAGAGGAGCCGAAAGTCGAAGAAAAGGAAAAAGGCTGTGATGCGATGGACATCGGGCACATCGGGAGCCATAAATGCACGACAAAGTTGGTGAAGAGATAAGAAGGACTCGGTCGAGGAAAGCTCGGCCAAGGATCCCAAGGCGACATCGGTTATTCCCCATCGAACGAGCGACATCGAGTGACGAGATGGCGAAGCGAGGCATCATTCGGCTCGGCGTAGCAACCCAAACAAATAAGAACAATCGGCGGGGCATCGGCGATCGCTCGAGAGGAACATCGAGGAAGCTACACCAAGCCTAACAAGTAACCTTTGGATGTATCATCACTTGTAACTATAAATAGAGACCATGTAGAGAGAAAGAACTCAAGCAAGAGGTGAGGAAAGAGAGCATACTAAAGCATTGAGAGAGATAAATCCGTCTTGTAATCTTGAGTCGAGTAATAAGATCTTCTTTTACACCCAGTGGACGTAGGTAATCATCTTAGAACCACGTATATCTTGTGTTCTATTACTTCCTTCGTTTGTTTTGCTTCCTTGTGTATGTGTTTAGTTACCTTTGGATGTAGTGGTAGGATTTTCTACATCTACATTAAAGCGCCGACTAAGGGACGTATAACATCTCCGGATACCTTGAAATCGGAGACCAAAAGGGAAACTCCGAGCTCTAAGCCACCATGTGAGCTGGTTGATGCTAAGCGAGAAACCCTTTCGGTCTGCTACCTTTGTTCTTTTTCTTAGTAACGTCTTGTTGAGTCGGTGGAGGTTAACTTTATGTTCTTGTTTTGCTATCTTCGTCTTCTTAGCAACATCTTGTCGAGATTGGTAAAGTTAGCCGTGCGTTCTTCTTGGTTATCTTCGTTTTGTTACCTTCGTTTCGAATTGGTATGAGTCCGTTTTCGTGTTTTAACCGGTAGTTCCCATTTTCCAAGCAAAACGAGTTTTCCGGCGTAGGCGAAGTCATCGGAGAACAGGCTCCGTCAAGATAGGGTTGTATGTTTGAGACACCTCGAGTTATCGGACGACCCATGAGCTCCCAAAATAGCATCTTTCGATGTTGGTAGAAGCTAGAAGGGGATTCCATCTCGTTGACCGTGATCTATGGCTTCAACCCGTTGCAAGAGAAATTAAACACTCTACCGACATCCGGTAAGGATAGTTGATGCTAAACGAAGAACTCTAACGGGGCAACGTAGTAGGTTACTAGAACTATCTTCTAGGGAGAGATATTGTCGCATCTATCTCCATTTCACACCGTCTTTATTTTAGCAAGGTAAACGAAGCGTGATAATGGTGGAAACGAGCTAGCTCGAGAATCGTTGAGTCTAGATCTTGGAAACCATGGCCCGCGGGATTATGGTGAACGGCTTTGAGTCTCACCATAATCCTACTGTTGAAAACTTCATGATGTCGGGGAAGAATTATAGGAATCTTGCGGTCATCAACACGACGGTCGTTAAGGGTCGTCGTTGCCACCCATCACCGCAGTGAAAGAAATCTTACGATTCAACGCACGAATGATTAATGATTTACGGCCTTTGGGAATGTTAGGACAAATAACGTTTAATGCTTAGGAAGAGTCCGAAAGTGATGTGTCGAGCAGACTTTCCAAAATTTTTCCGTTTGCGGCAAAGACGGTTTGGCTAAGAGATCGACACGCTAACGTAAAGGGAATCGTACTATAAAAATCTTTTCCACCACTTGTGAGCTGCTGTACTCCATCCTTAACCTTTTCGAGCGATTCGAAAGTAAGTCTTGTCTACTTTGGCGGCGTGAGCGAACGGATAAAAGCGGCGAGAGCAGCAAGCACGATAGCAAAGGCAATGTCAAGTACCTCCCGGGACAGCGGGATCTGAGCCGGGTCGCGGCCGGGATCCGGCGGGCAAGAGGACTTACGGATTCCCGGCACGGAGATCGTCGACCCTAGCGACCAGGCGAGACTCCGGCGTTGATCAAAGGCATGACCACGGTCGACGAGGAAGTCGATGCGGAGCCGAGATGGCGACTTCCCACCCGAGAGATTGAGGATTGACCCAAGTCATATGGGGCGAGAGACGAGGCGGCATGGAAAGGCAGGGAGAAGCTGCATCGGATACGGAGGAGGAGGAGGAAGTCAAAACTATACACGAGGAACAAGAAGGGAGAGACAACCTACGAGCACCAAGAGATTTAGAGCGAGGCCGAAGGCCCCAGGCGAGTACACTTGGCGGGAGGGAACCCTAATCGAGACGTCCCCCAGTGTAATGGTCAACCTCCCCACGGCTCGGTTGTTCCCAGGTAGTGACCAATCACCCAGCGCTCCGATCGTCCCCCCTATCGCTCTCACTGCACGAGACCCCCAACCGCACCCCCTAACACAACGGGACACCAAATGAACGGTCATTCTAGTCACGAGAGCACCAGGCCGTGTTACTCGCCATGCGGCAGAGTCGGAGAAGACGGGGAGGATCGATGAGAGAATGCGAGAGGAGAAACTTGGCACTAGAATACGAGAACCACCAACTCCGCAACGGGAGGACGGGGTCAAGGGGATCATCAAGCGGGCGCCTCCGGCAACCACACTCCACCAAGGGACGACCCACCCCCTTCGCCAAGGGGGCAGTGCCCGGCCCTAATCGGTCAAGAGAAGGGTATGGGCCTTGAAATTCTTCGGCCGATGAAGAAGTGACCAACGAAAGAACGGACGCGTCCACCAAACAAAAGATCGAACGGCTCGAGCGAGATGGTTAAGCGGCCCGGAGATAGCGAGGATGATAAGTTAGCGAAGTAATCAATGAAGCCCGGAAGACACCGTTTACCCCGAAGGCGGACCGAACACCATTTCCACCAAAGTGCCTGCTTGCAATCTTCCCATCTAGGTTCGATGGCACGGGCGTGCGGGAGAGCACATCAAGATGTACGGCATGTCCCCTTACTACGGTGGAAGAATCACGATGTAGTCATGTGCAAGTTCTTCCTGCTAGTCTCGAAGGAGAAGCGAAGAGTTGGTTCTACACCACGCCGATAAATCCGTTGGGAGCTATGCGGTCTTGGTGGAAACCTTTCTCGAGACGTATATGCATAACGGACATAAGCTCGGCCCGAGTCGACAAATTATTTACCACAGCACGAAGATTGAGGAGCATTGCGTTCCTTAACGGATAGATGGAGGAAGTTATGCACGAGATATAGGGAAGGCAGGTCGACCGGCAAATATTCGGCTTCGAGAACTCGCTAAGAAAGTCGGACCCCATCCCGGGTGGCGATGTACAGAAAAGCCCAAGGCGCTAAGGGAGATCCGGAAGATGCGGGAGCACTATATAGCCTTGGAGGAAATCCGGGAAGGAGCGCAAGGCAGAGGAATACAAGAGGCGAGCACCACGAGAAGAGGCTACCAGGAGAAGCCACGAAACGATCCGAGAAAGGCCGGTGCCCGGTCCCGGAGCGAAAACAAGAAGGTGCAGGTCGAGAGGGAAAGAAGCCTCGCCACGAGCCAGATCATACACCGCTCAATGCACCCTTGGAAGAAGTGTTCAAAGAAGTGGAAAAGAGGAATGATATCCGATACCCCAAGACTCGGGAATCAATTCGACGGAACGAGGAACCACCGGAGTTACGCCATTATCATCGGTTCGCGGCCACTCAACCAGCGATTGTAGAGAAGTGAAGGACATCTTCCGGCCACGATCATGATGGTACCTACGGCATTTCGTCAAACACCATCGACACCGTGACCCGGGTCCCGATACATCAAATAAGAATCAATCGCGGCGCTCGGTTCACAGTAACACCATATCACACTCGACAACACAAGGATATGATTTAGGGACCGGTATCACCTCGAGAATACCACAAGAGGGACAGAGATCGGCGAGAGAAATCTTTAAGCGTGGCCAAGACCCTCCTATGGAGCCGTGGATGATCTGTGATCACGTTTTCGGCGAAAGATGTCCATTGAACGGACAAGCACATGAAGATCCCTTAGTAATAACCACATGATTGAAGAATGGGGCGTCGGAATTTGTGTCGACTACGGCGACTTGAATAAGGCATGCCCAAAGACTGACTTCCCTCTCCCCCGGCCATCGACCGATTGGTGGAATCCATTGTCGGGTATAAAGGCGATAACTCATGGATGGGTACTCGGGATATAACAAATCCCCACTGCCCCCAGAAGATCGGGAGCACACATCCTTTTTCACGCCAAGAAGGTTTGTGTTGTTATACCAAAATGCCATTGAGTTGAGAAATCACGGGTGCTACATATCGGAGGCTAGTGGAGGACATGTTCGAAGACAAAATACACGACACCATCGAAGTATACGTGGACGATATGCTAGTCAAGAGTAAGGTAGCCGATACCCACATCGACGACCTCGAGACATCTTCCAGGACCATGAGGAGGTACAAGATGAGGGCAAATCCGTCCAAGTGCACCTTTTGGGTCACCTCGAGCAAGTTCCCTAGGATACATAATCACGGATAAGGGGGATCGAAGCGGATCCGAGATAAAATCAAAACGATAGCAATGCCTTCGCTGTATGTGATTAAGGACGTGCAGCAGTGACGGAAACTTGGCGGCTCTAGGACGATTCATCTCTCGATCGTCGGACAAGTGTAAGAATTTCTTCGGGACGTTAAGGAAGGAGAGAAGTTTAAATGGACCGAGGAGTGTGAGGAAGCATTTGAGAAAATCAAGCAACATTTGGCGAGCCTCTAGGTGTTACAAGGCCAGAGCCCGAAGGACGTGCTAACAACGTATCTCGGGGCAACCCGTCATGCCATCAGCGCCGTGTTGGTCAAGAACGAGGGAGCGGAGGAAAAACAGGTATATTTCATAAGCAAAACCATGAACCGTGGAAAAGAACTACACGAGAATCGAACAACTCATACTAGCGTTAGTATTTGCGACCAAAAGCTTGAACATACTTCCAAACTCACAAGATCAGTACTCACCAAATCCTCTATAGAGTCGGTACTCGACAACGCGGCCAGTCGGGACGGATCTCCAAATGGAGCGCACGAGATAAAGCAATTCGATATCTTTTATGAAATGAGGACGGCGGTGGCGCGACGGTGGCTGACTTTTTGGCGATTTCCCTCTCGGTGACGGGGACGAGGTAGAAGACATCCCGGGATGGAGGAAGGCCGAGGACTCACCGATTTACTCGAGACACTGCAGCCCAACACGATGGGAGGTCTTTGTAGACGGATCATCCAACAAAGACGGGTCGGTTTAGGGGTCTTCCACGACACCAAAGGGGCCGAAAAATGGTCCACTCTTTTAGGCTCGAGTTCGACCAACAATGTCACCGGAATACGAGGTAATACATGCCCTACGCTTGATCGTGGAGATGGGCATCCGGGGAGTGCAGTGACAAGTGACTCCCGACTAGTTGTGCGGCAAATCCAAGGGCAATATGCCATACATGACCCTTTGTTGCAAAAATCTTGGGAGCTCGCCCAATCCTACATCGGGCAAATACCAAGCATCAAATTCCGACATATTTGCGCGAGAAAAGACAATCGGCACTCGGATGCCCTGGCATATATCGCTTCCATGTTGACCGACTCAAGCATTGAGGGTATTCGAATCATGAGGATCCTAATGCCTTGATGCCCGAACGTGGATATCGGCGCAGAGAGTCGCGGCAACCACTCTGATCAATCAATGCGGGCCCTTCATGAATACCTCGAAACGGGAAAGTTGCCCAAGGGGAGGCTGAGATTAATAAGATCAAGAGCAAAGCCATGCGTACGAACTTAGGATGGCACCTATCCGAAAATCATACCTAGGACCATTGCTAAAATGCTTAAGTAAGGAAGAGGGCGGATGATCCTTAGCAATTACACTATGGGGCGGCGTGAAACCACGGCTCGGGGCGCGACCTAGCGGCACGAGCTAAAACCATGGGATACTTACGGCCGTACATGAATGAGGGCCCATGGCGAAGCATATGGCCGTATGTGACGAGTGCCGAAATTCGGGAAAGAAGATACACGCGCCATTGTAACATTAAACTCCGTCATCGGCCCACGGCCCTTTGCTAAATGGGGAATCGACATCGTGGGACCACTACACGTCGGATCGGGACAAAGGAAGTATTTAATTGTGGCCACCGACTATTTCACCAAGTGGGTTGAGGCCGCTCCGCTAAGGCACATACGGGATAAGGATGTTTTTGAGGTTCATCAGGAACACATCATATGCGCTTTGGGGTCCCGTGAAATCGTCTCGACAACGGGAAACAATTGCAAGGCAAAAACATCGACCTACTATTCAACACGTACAACATCCGAAAGAGCAAGTCCACGCCCCTATACCCCCAAAGCAACGGACGGGCCGAGATCACAAACAAGACCATCGCCGATAACATGAAGAAGAAACTCGACGGAGAATATGGGGAATGGTGTGAAGAACTCTACAATGTCTTGTGGGAATACGGGACAACTCGCGGGAGGCAACGGGACTGTCACCCTTCATGCTAACATACGGGGCCGAAGCCATCCCTACCTACGGAGCGATGATACCTACCACCGGGGCCAAGCGTGGAGGCGAAACATCTCGGCGGACCTCATCTTGGCTAAGCTTGACGATTTGGAAGAAACGAGAGAAATGGCCCTACAAAAGATGGAAAATTACCAACGAAGAATCCAAAACGAATACAACAAACGGGTCCGACCAAGAGAATTCCAACCGGGGCATTTGGTACTAAAGCTTCTACCCCACTATGGCGTGACAAGAAGGGCGGTAAACTCGCACCACGGTGGGGAGGACCCTACACGATAGTTGAGAAAGGCTGGAGAAGGGCATACAAGATCTGCGAAGCCAGGACGGAAAACCAGAGCCACGGCCGTGGAACGCGACACGACTAAAGATCTACCATCCCAGTGAGATCGGGTAAGATATCTTGTCGTTTATTTGAAGTGAAAACCCGCGTGGGGTTGGAAATATGACAAGTGCGTACGAATGGTCGTTTCGAACCGGGGCGATGGCATTGTGCGAAGTGCGGGCGACTTACACTAACACGGACTATTCGAACTCGGGGCGATGGCATTGTGCAAGTGCCGAGGTAGTTCGGGAGCCCTGGTGGTTGGAAACCGGTGGCGATTGTCGAGCATGAGTACTCGGCGGTCGAGCGGGAACAACATTGCTCTCTCTGTAAGTGGCGAATCACTTGCCCAAGAAGATGTCGATAACTTCTTGGGGTATCGATCCCATAGAAACTAGGCAAGACCAACTCCCCTTCCACCGGATCTCGAAAGACGGTGATGAGATGCCTCGGTCGGGACATGGCATCGGGCAGGTGACCCTCCTTGTTGAGTGTGTTCGACGAAACGACATTTGTGACTAACTGTCTATCTATGCGGGCATAAGAAAGGACGGTAATGAGGCTACGACAAAGAAAGCCACGTACGGGCAACCCAACATAAATAAGAATAATAACGTCGGTAGTGTAACAACATCGGTACCAAGAACGACAAATAAACCGGCGGCGACTTGCACCCCATAACAAGTTATGCAAGAAGTTACCAAAGTGTTCAAAGCGAATTACAACCCGAGGAAAAGGGCAAGGCAATGACGGCGCTACAAAAACGGGATCACTCTTTGGAGAAGTAGAACCCGGGACGGCCTTCTTGGCGGCGGCATCGGCTCGCTTCTTATCAGCACGCCTTCACACCTGACTTTGACTGCGGGGACGAGCTCCTCACGAACTTTTTCTCGGCGGCAAGATCCGCGCTAGTTGCTCCGAAGCCGCTTGACGGTGGCCACTTGATCGAGCGAGATGAGCCTCCTTCCCCTTCAAACGAATATTCTCCTCCTCCAACGAGGCCACCTTCTTACCTGCTCATTTGCCAAGACAACAAGAACGGTCGGTCACACAACAATGACAACAAGATAACAACATGAAAGGCGCGACACAAAGCACACCACCTTCTAACAAAGGGGCAATTATTCTAACCGACTCCTCGGACTCGGGCCAGCTACACTCGAGGGCCGACACCTTCGAAAGAAAGTTCTAGGTATCATTTGTTCATTAAACTCGTTAGTGGGGCAATAAAATTCTTGTGATCACTCCATTCCTCCCTCTGAGAGTGGGCGACACAAGCCCGGAGCAATTGAGCACGCACCCAATCCAACTCCTCGAAACCTTTCTAAACTCCTTAAGCTTCTCAAGGGCCTCTTGGCTCGCTCCTCGGTAAGCGTCCCTCTCCCCAAGATCAGGAGCGTGCGCATGCGGATCCAGAACACTGAAAGTCTTAGCCAGAGCCACATTGATCCTCTAAGTTATCGGCTAATAATGTTTTCTCGGCCGCTATACCTTGGAAGTGAGCTAAGTCTGCCCTTAAGTTATCTATTTCCTCGGGAACATACTCAAACGTCTCGTCTCAGTAAAGTTTGGATTGAAGATCTTCAAATATCGGTTTCTAGACGATCAATTTTGGCATCCTTATTGACTATTCTCTGCGGTAAGTTGAAACGTGATCCCGTTCTATGTTCGCTTCCCTCTTCAGACGAGACGATACCTTGTGGCGGCTTCGGCCTCCTTGATAGAGGATTCGGCTAGCGAGGGAATACTAAGCTCGGGATATTGGCACTACAAGATCAATCATAACTAGTTGCAAGTAAAACGAATACCTTGGGTTTTGGCCAACTCCCTCTCCAACCCTCGAGGCCGTTCGCTCCTGCTGCAACAAAAGGCGAAGATTTTCCCTTTCGAGGGCCTCCGGCGTTGGATGGCGGCACTCAATAGCGCGCAGTTGACATCCTAAAAACAATACCAACATAGTTAGCCCTAAACAAGTACAAAAATGCAACGCCGAGCAGCTCAACTCACCGGGAGGTCGAAGGTACTTTTCAGAGCCGGCCTCATTACAATGCGGCGGCATTGACCTTCTCTTCATCGGACAAAGAGGCGAAATCGGGAGAGATGAGTGCCCCAAGCGTGTTGCACATAGGGCCCGAGATAGTGAAGGAGGTCTTTTCTTGGGATTAGGAACCGCGGTAGGGAAAGTCTTGACGATTGACCATCGACATTCTCCACATCACGGTCCAACAAATCGCCCCCACCACCACCCGTTTCCCCGCGACCCAATTCCCCCTCCTTATCAGAGCGTCGTCTCGTCGTCAAAAGGTCTTCTTCATCATCACCATCGAAACAACATACACGGTGCCATCGGCAAGCACAATCCCTTCACCGGTCACTTCCCAGGGGCACGTCCTTCTCGGGGCGAGCCACATCCCCTTAGGTTCTTTACCCCTACCCTTAAGCTTCCCACCTACAAAGGCGGGCCCAGAATCATCGGACGATTTAGAGGCGACCTCCCGAGGAAATGTGACAAAGGTAGTCGATCGTCCGGGATCCTCACGAGTCCTTCGGCGAGGTACCGGCGGCCTTGTCAACCTTGACTTAACGTATCGGCCGACGTCGGATCCATGCAAGGCAACAAATAGGGGCACGTACATGTACGTTAAATAAAAAACAATAAGTATATTTGTTACCTTCCTGTATCCTCCTCGGCTCATGCGATCTATCCTCTTGGGTGAGACGGAAACCTCGGAAAGGAGTACCACGGGACTTAGTCGAAAAACACCACCAAAACAAAATACTACCCAATAAGTCTCCTAATCCGATCAACCAAACTAGAAAAGCAAATGCAGGCCCGATCAACGTTGACTACCCGAAAGGATAAAATTCGGCGGAGGAGGGAGCTTGCCACTCAAAGAGGCCGGAAATGGCCAGCGGAACCCGTCCCAAAGCGTATCATTGGTATGACGGGCGTGCTTGTTGGAACTCTTTCCCTCGGGGTCCTCATCCAAAAGAAGTCTCCGACTCCCTCGGGAAGGGTCTTATGACGGTGAGGGCTGGCGACAAACCGGCGAGATCGCCGTTAGTAGTGGTCCAGCTCCGATAATTGTCGGCGAAGGCGGCGGGAGTATAGTCACCCGCTTGAGAAGGATCGAAGGTAGACCAAGCGGTAGGAGCGCACTCGCCTCGGCTACGCTTCTCCCACTCGGACGGGATGCGGAAAGTGTTGCAGTTCCAGCTTGGGCCAAGGCACGGCACGGACGAATCTTGGAGAGAGCCTCGTACAAGAATGGGCGACTAGGATCATATAGGGGGAAACGCAGGCCAGAGCTCTAGCTGGCCCCTGGTGACTACGGTCGCCTCAGCCGAATGGGGAAATCTCAAAACATCCTCCTTCCTCGGGAACGCCCCTACGGCGACAAGAGCGACGTCATACCGTGAAGGCCAGAACTCATCTTTCAATTGTTGGACATATTGCTCGTCTGTAAGTCCCTAGCGGTCCTCTTGTCGGCCCTACAGGAAAACGAAGACGGGTTATCGGGAAAGATAGAATCTAGAGCACGATAATCATATTTGGAGGGGCTCTCTCACGACGAACAGAGAATCAAGCGATACGCCCTCGTCATCGGAAAACACATAACTCACACCTTCTTTACTGTCATTTGAGGAGTTGAAGAGGCCATGCAAGCGATAAAAATACGGCGAGAAGAAAGCGAAAACACGGCCAGGGCACCGAAGATTGCAGCGGCGACGGAGACGGAGAAGACGACGGATAACGGAGAAGGAAGGGAAGAAGTTTGTTGAGGAATTAGCCAGCAACAACGAAAAGAGGGTGGAGGAAAGATGAAGACACAAAGGAGATGGAGATGCGAGAGAAGATGGAAAAAGGGAATGAAGTTGCGAGAGAAAGAAATAAGAAAACTAGGTTCGAGCGCTGGATTTATAAACCCCTCCGTGGTAACCGGAGAGAAGGTGAGCCGGTTGGAGTAAGCGAAGCGAGTGGGGAACGGCATGCGTGAAAGCCGGCATGGCCAGGGACGTGGGAAGACGAGGCGGTTATTCTTCCCACGTGTTGACTACACGAGTGAAAGAAGGGGCATAAATGTAGGTGTAAATAATCCACGGGGACGAGGTGGAGCGATCCTAAGCCATGGCGTACCAGGCAAGCATGCACCTAAGTCTTAGGATCGCCTCTCCAAATGCGGCGTGAGGAAAGAGGAGCCGAAAGTCGAAGAAAAAGGAAAAAGGCGTGATGCGATGGACATCGAACACTGGAGACCATAAATGCACCGACAAAGTTGGTGAAGAGATAAGAAGGACTCGGTCGAGGAAAGCTCGGCCAAGGATCCCAAAAAGGCGACATCGGTTATTCCCATCGAACGAGCGACATCGAGTGGCGAGATGGCGAAGCGAGCATCATTCGGCTCGGCGTAGCAACCCAAACAAATAAGAACAATCGGCGGGGCATCGGCTGATCGCTCGAGAGGAACATCGAGGAAGCTACACCAAGCCTAACAAGTAACCTTTGGATGTATCATCACTTGTAACTATAAATAGAGACCATGTAGAGAGAAAGAACTCAAGCAAGAGGTGAGGAAAGAGAGCATACTAAAGCATTGAGAGAGATAAATCCGTCTTGTAATCTTGAGTCGAGTAATAAGATCTTCTTTTACACCCCGTGGACGTAGGTAATCATGCCGAACCACGTATATCTTGTGTTCTATTACTTCCTTCGTTTGTTTTGCTTCCTTGTGTATGTGTTTAGTTACCTTTGGATGTAGTGGTAGGATTTTCTACATCTACATATAACATTGTTCGAATCATGCATAATTTTTTCTTTCAAGGATGATGAGCTGGGGAGGACTAGCAGCCTATTCTTTTGGTTTTATCAGTCATAACATCGGATCATCTGGAGGAGAGTTGACAATCAACCCTCGTCGTCATCTTCATATGGTGTATGCCTTATGAAGAAAAACAAGAGAGATCTATTCGTGTTGTTGAATCAGGAGAGGAGAGGAACGATAAGCAAGCTCTCGAGAAACGATTTATTGATGATGTTGGCACTGGTGTTAATGATGGATCGATCGGCCGAGTTCGGTCCATAGACATATTATAGTCTTAGTTACATTGTTTACGTTGCATTTTGTATGGTTCTTTTGCTTGCTTTTGTTGCAATTTAAGGCCGGTTCTTACCTTCTTGGTGGTGAAAAAAGCAGGCACAAGTTAGGAATTAAGAATTTTTTGTGTCACACGCAAAGTAAACGATTGCACTTTTCCTAGTAACTTTATCGAATAATTTTTGTTATTTTAAGTTTCCTTGTGCTTGTTTAGGAAATAAGTTTAGATTCTCATGTACTCAATATCTTTTCATTCAATTTCTGTCAGCAACTTTCCTGTAAACACTATTGTCTGATCAGTCTCTTACTATGTCGTTCTTTAGTGATCGTGAATTATATCTCGTATGGGGACGCCAAATGGGTTTCAAGTTTTATATATTCAGGGTTCAGACAAAACCCGGTTGCCCATTTCTGCCAGGAGAGTTTCGCAACCATGAGGTACTAAATTTTTCTAAACATCTATCTTTGCCTCATAACAAATGGAGTGATTTTGAATCTCTTTTCGCTTACTTGAGCAAAAATGACAAGTTTGTAAACTGTCGAGGTCTTGTCATCAACTGGTTTTCTTCAAACAATTGGTGTGGATACGTCAATAGTTATTCCTGGTCACCTGAGTTGCTTGACTTGTCCAGTTATGGCATCCATGCTCTTGTTAGTCAACAGGATAACAATTCCGATGCACGTATAAATGACCGAGATCGAGAGAATGCTGAGAAACTGCAAGCTCTTGAGAAAAGGGTATCAGATCTATTCGAGCACCTGAATCAAGAGAAGAACGATAAGCAAGGGCTTGAGAAAAGAGTATCAGCTCTACACGAACAACTGAATCAGGAGAAGAACAATAAGCAAGCACTTGAAAAAAGAGTATCAGATCTAAAAGAGCAGCTGAATCAGGAGAAGAACGATAAGCAAGCACTAGAAGAAAGCATATCAGATCTAAAAGAGCAGCTGAATCAGGAGAAGAACGATAAGCAAGCACTCGAAAAACGAGTATCAAATCTACACGAACCAACAACAAAATAAGGAGAAGAATGACATGCAAGCTCTTGAAAAAAGAGTATCAAAACTAGACGAGCAACTGAACCAGGTAGAGAGCAATATTTTTTTAGGTTGGTTGGATGACAGCCAATACGGGACTATGTCAAGAACAATATGTGACCTCTACGATTATCAACGCCCAAGGCACGCCAGTATCTGGTGGTGATAACGCAACTAGAGGTTAAGTCGGGTCAAGCAGCCAGGCCTGTATGTATTACTTAAAAAACTAAGCACTCATGGCCTGTCCAAGCCTATCAGATGTACAAATAAACAGTATCCAAATAAAATTAAATTATTATGCAATTAAATCATGCTAACCGTTTTGATTCGTCTATATATGGGTATTCATGCTGCATAGGGCACTAATAATGAAAGCAAAGCTCTTAAGATGGTCAGGATCACCACCTCAGGACTGGTAGGTAAATTAAACTGAGTTAAAAAAGTAGAAGATACCAGTTCTCAACAATGACAAATATCTAGGCGATTGTGAAAAAAACAGTGAGTATCTAAACATGCAATTTCAATCGCCATTCTTAATCTAAGGCAGAAAATGACTAAAATTTCTAAACACATAATCACCGAACTAACAGCTGCAGAGCAACAATAAGACGCCGATAACTCCCGTTTTCCTCACTCGCAATCTAATTGAAGTGCCGTCTATGCTATCCATGTACTATCAACAGGGCATGTTCTTGCCTTCTAAGAGGTGCCAAATATTGTCACACGTTAGGAATGATTCTAAGTTGTCATATGCAAGTAAACAATTGCACTTTTCTTATGTATATCTCCTTGCACTTTTCTAAGTTGAGTGATTCTAAGTCTAGGTTTTCTTGTCAGCACCATCTCTTCATTCAATTTCTGTCCCCAACTTTCTTGTTAACTTGAAAGTATCCTACAATGTCATTTTTTAGTGATCCTGAATTATATCTCGTGTGGGGACGCACCATGGGTTTGAAGTTTTTCATATTCAGGATTCAGAGGAAACCAGGTTGCCCACTTGTACCAGGAGACGTTTGCAACTATGAGGTACTAAATTTCTCTAAACATCTATCGTTGCCTCACAATAAGGAGAGCGACTACGATAACTTATTTGCTTACTTGACCAGAAATGATAAGTTCGTAAACTGTCGAGGTCTTGTCATCAACTGGTTTACTCCCAACGATCAATTTAGAACATATAGTTATTCCTGGTCACCTGAGTTGCTTAACTTGTCCGGCTATGGTATACATGCTCTTGCTACTCATCAGGAAAACGAATCTGATGCACGAGATCGAGAAAAGGCTGAGAAACTGCAAGCTCTTGAAAAAAGTGTATCAGATCTACACGAACAACTGAACAAGGAGAAGAACGTTATGCAAGCACTTCAAAAAAGAGTATCAAATCTACAGGAACAACTGACCAAGGTCGAGAGCGATATATTTTTTGGATGGTTGGATGAGAGCTCATGTGGGACTATGTCAAGAACGATATGCAACCTTTACAGTCATCAACGCCCCAGGCACGCCAGTATCTAGTTATGATAACGCAACTAATGATCAAGGGGTTATGTTCGGTCAAGCAGACCAGCATATTTACTTAATGGCACAGGCCTGACGGGTGCATGTAGTAGAAACTAAGCATCCATGGCCTTCCCAAGCCTATTATGATGTATTTACGGCCAACTTGTCAGTCGAATCTGTAAATAAAACTTATTCAAATAATACTTCTTCCGTTCTTGGAAAAAAGCTACTTTCACTTTTTCAATTTTGCCTATTTTTAAGATATTAGCGTTTAGAGTTATGTGTTTAACATATAGACAAACTTGCCCTATAATGAAGATTGGGACTAATAAGATTTTCACCCAAAAATGATGCTATAGCCTCCATAGGGGATGCCTCCGGGATAAAAAAAGTCCTATTAAACCTAATATTATTAGCACATGTAATAAATGTTCAACATGAGCTTGACAACTCCGAAAAAAACCCTTAACAAACACTTAAGAAAACAATAGAAAATATTGTTGTTTGGGTCTCTTTAAAATATTGAGAAACCTTTTTTCCTTAGATTTTACAAATATAGACAAACTTGCTTATATAATGGAAGATGTGGGACTAATAAGATTTTCATTCACAAAAAACACAAGAATTGTTTTATTTAGCTAAAACCTTAAAATAAAGATATATAGAGGATTCTAATCTAAATAATAACGGGTCACAAATTATATTGGCTATCTTAATATCAACTTGTAAACCTAATTGTCCCGAGCAAAACCAAGTTATAATCCAAAAATGTAAAATGCCAGAAGAAAACCAAAGAAAAAAACTTTTGGGACAAGTTAAAATGTACGCAGCTATTAAAGTTTACTACCTATAGTAAATCAACCACACCTTATACACTCCCTAGATTAAAATATAAGCTCCCCCTAACAAAAGTCTAGATATGTTGATAGTATAGCAAGGATCTGATTATCTGAACGACAGGGCCAGCCTCTTTTGAACCAACTTTCTTGCTTTTACATCTTGGTAGCTCGGCTAAGCTCCAGCCTCTTGGGATTTGTGGAACATCTGCGGTGTCATCATCAGATGACTGAGATCAATTTTGTTAGTTATTTCTTCTTCTATTTTTCTTAAAGGGAGGATTTGATTATAAGATGTAAGAAGAATACACAGGAGAAGGGGATAGGTGCAAATGCAATATATATACATATAGACGAAGTCAGCAAATTTTGTTTATTTATGCACTGAATGTCACGTCATGTTGAAGCAGCCTACTGAAGGTCTAACATATCTCGTCAAACTCAACAAAAAAAACTTGTTCGTGGTAGCTTCGTGTGGTGGTGTCAGTGTACATCAGAGTCATTGACTTTCATCACTAGCCAAGTGGGTGCACTAAACCCTAGAACCACTTGTTTTTCAAGAATTTAATACTTTGTGGACGCAGAAATTTAATATTTTGTGGATGGTGTTTTTTTGTTTTGTTTTTTGGTTTGACCACATCAAAAGAAAGGCTCTAGCTGAGTGTGCTTGTGTATATATCTGATAGCATCTTCTAGTTCTAGTGTTCTTCAAAACCAAATAAGCTTAGTTCATCTCTTTTTTTTTTTTTCTTCAAGATCCTGGCTGCTCAATTCGTTTCTTGCATTCAGTTGTCTTCCTATCTCTATGTCGTTTTTCAGTGACCCTGAATTATATCTGGTATGGGGACGCCAGATGGGTTTCAAGTTTTATCTATTCAGGATTCACACAAAACCCGGTTGCCCATTTGTTCCAGGAGAGTTTGTCCAGCATGAGTTACTAAATTTTTATAAACATCTTTCTTTGCCCCATAACAAAGAGAGTGACTTTGAATCTCTCTTTTCTTACTTGAGCAAAACTGATAAGTTTGTAAACTGTCAAGGTCATGTCATCAACTGGTTTTCCAACGATCCAAGTGGACGCAATAGTTATTCCTGGTCAACTGAGAGGCTTAACTTGCCAAGCTATGGTATACATGCTCTTGTTAGTAGTCATCGGGGAAAAGAATCATCATCTGATGCAAAATTATTGGCTGCATGTATAAATGAACGAGATCAAGAGAGGGCTGAGAAACAAGCTCTGGAAAAAAGACTATTAAATCTACAGGAGGAATTGCGGCAGGAGAAGCAAGCTGACCAGATAAAACAAGTTCTTGATTTGAAGAGTATTTTGGCGCTAAAGCTGGATCAGTTGTTGAGTAACCATGGGTGGGTAGTCATACTGTTCCTGTTAATTTGGTTTCTTATGAGTAATAGTACTCCGCTTACAATCACATTTCCGCTGTTCTAAGAGTTTCGAGGAATACTCAGCTCAAAATCATCAAGGCCCATGGTAATTGGTGAAGATAATACAATTAACGTTCAAGTGAGACGTTTCTCACCGGAGGGGTGTTTCCATTAGTGATTGTGCATGTTGAAAAATTGGTTCCTCACAAAAAACAAAATCTGGTAAATACCTATGTCGGAGATGTAGATCGCCACACGAAAGAGGATTCAATCTCTGTTTATTTTCTTTTGTTTTAGATAGAGTTCACATAAGAAGAACCTGTATTCGGGCTATCCTTTCTGGTCCCCCCCTCTAGTTGATTGAGTCGCAGTTATTAATGCATTCGCTGTATCCGGTCGGAGTTGGAAAAGTCTTATTAGACTTTTATATACTGGTAGTTCATTTGAATTTTTCTTGGCTACTTCTTAAATGGAGAAATGATTAATTTTTTATTTTTATCTTCTATGTAAAAATTTGGTTGTTTTTTCTCTTCCGTTTTTGTTGCTTTTTTTCTTCCTCTTTTCGGAGTAAATCGGTTTCGGTCCGTAATTATTATCAATTGAATATCTTAAAGTTGCATTGTCTTGACTATGTCCATAGACAATCACTTAAGACATTAGATTTATAGTTTTAAGCGAAAAATCGTAGTGTATTTGGGTATCCTTATCTTTTCACAAAGGATGTTTGAGATTCACCGATGAGTGTCTTATCTTTGAAGTTCTTTATCATGGAGAGAGAATTTTGTATTACTTACTGATGACTTAACCACAGTTATGAACTTATGTCCTATCCGCAACATCCAACGACTGTGATGTCATATTTGCAACATCCAACGACTGTGATGCTGCGAATTCGTTTTTGAACTCGCATTGCGAGTTCAAATTTTTTTCCGTCTATGGAGGCCACAATTACTCGGATGCTAACTTTATTTTTGGAGGTACAATTAAAAAACAAACTTTAATATAACATATTTAATAATTCATGTCTTGGAATTTTACAAATTTTATCTCGTTGGAAATATATTTTTAATAGTCAATTGTATCGTTGGAAATATATTTTTAACAGTCAATTGTATAGTTGGGCCGGCCGAGAGACGCGAAGCGAGGGAGGACCTTATATGGCGATTTTCTTTGTAAAATCTAACTGATTAATTGACACAAAAAGATTGGATTTCTTTTTGGTAGTCACTTCTTTTTGGTCGTGTGCACCTAAAAATCCGAAAATGCCCCTCTCTTTTAGTCCAATCACTATAACTCCTCATGTATCTTATTTTTTGGGGGTACAACTGGAAAAAACTTTAATATATCATATCTAAAAATCCGTGTCTTGGAATTTTACAAATTTTATCTCGTTGGAAAGGTTATAAAGAAATCTACACAATGAGTACAAACAACAGTATCAAATTTAGAGTTTAGACCAAAAATTCGAAGGTATTTATCATTTTAGGCACAATTTTAGAAAATTAAATGTAATCCATTATGCAAACCACCACAAAGGATACATAATACTTTATGTAGCCATATTTTGGTTTTTGTATCAATTAATTTTCCTTTGCAACTAATAAAACGATGTACTCCCTCCGTTTCAAGAAAAGACTTTCACTTCGAGCACAATTCTCGAAAATTGAATGCCTATCTATTATCCAAACCACCACAAATGATGCATTTTGATTAATGGATCGAATAATTTTCGTTTCGGGAAAAGTGATACTTTCACTCCGTTTCGGAAAAGTGATACTTTCACTCCGTTTCAGGAAAAGTGATACTTTCGCTCCGAACTGAAAAAGTGATACTTTCGCTCAATTTTCTGATCTAGATCACGTGTGTGTTTTTATCCATCTGTATACAGCTGTTGACTTAGCTAACTGACCTTTGGACGGAACTCTTAACGAGTGGAGGTTTTGCTAATTTTATTTCTGTAGGGAGGTAACACAAATTAGCAATATTTTCAGGGGAGATAACGCAAATTACCCCTATTTTTTTCTTGATCGGTCATTATTCAAGTCATTATTGTTCTATTAATGTTTTAAAAATGAAATCCATCGGATCATCTGCATCGGCACCATCCATCCTTACAACCCATCCATCCTTACATCCATTAAATGAAAATCCATTAGCATTGGACTATCACGGATGAGACAAAAACCGGCCCAACACGGACCATGCTCACCCCTAGATTTTGCTGCTGCGAAACTACAACCAGGTTTTTTGCGGGAGCTTCTTATGGAACCATTTTTTGGGCACCATGGTTTTTTTTGGGGGACCATGGTCTTATTAGGCCACCTTCCCTATAGTTATAAGGGGTGTCCTAAAGTGTGGAAATGACTAACCTACCCTTAACCTAATTTAATCTAAAACTAACCTAATAACCACCTCTCTCTCTATATATATATATAACCACCACCTCCTCCCGCCGCCCACCACCACCACCTATATATAACCACCACCTCCTCCCACCACCCACCACCACCACCACCTCCGACTACCACCCAGAGAAAAGTTTCAATTTTTGGTAACTAATCATACGAATCACTAATAAATTTGGGAAAGTTCTTACAGGTAACTAATCATTACTAATCATACTAATCATTACTAATCATTAAGTTCGGTTCTTGGTAAAAATTTTGGAATGAACTTTAGTTCGGTTTGATCGTAACAACTTTTATTTTTTTTTGTAACCTTCGGTTTGATCGGAAGGAAAATTTTCAATTTTTTTTAACCGAACTTCTTACTGGTAACTAATCATTACTAATCATACTAATCATTACTAATCATTAAGTTCGGTTCTTGGTAATAAATTTGGGAAACCGAACTTTAAGTTCGGTTTGGTCTAAAAAGTCTTAAATTTTTTTGTGGCCGAACTATATGGTTCGGTTTGATGGCAAGAAAATTTTCAATTTTTTTTTAACCGAACTTCTTCTTGGTAACTAATCATTACTAATCATTAAGTTCGGTTCTTGGTAATAAATTTGGGAAACCCAGACTTTAAGTTGGTTTGGTCCTAAAAACTCTTAAATTTTTTTGTAACCGAACTATATGGTTCGGTTTGATCCTAAGGAAAATTTTCAATTTTTTTAACCGAACTTCTTACTGGTAACTAATCATTACTAATCATACTAATCATTACTAATCATTAAGTTCGGTTCTTGGTAATAAATTTGGGAAACCAAACTTTAAGTTCGGTTTGGTCCTAAAAAAGTCTTAAATTTTTTTTTGTAACCGAACTATATAGCTCGATTTTGATCGCAAGGAAAATTTTCAATTTTTTATAACGGAACTTCTTACCAAAACTAATCATTACTAATCATACTAATCATTACTAATCATTAAGTTCGGTCCTTGGTAATAAATTTGGAAAGTCTTAAAGAAACTATATAGTTCGGTTTGATCGTAACGAAAATTTTCAATTTTTGTAACCGAACTTCTTATCGGCAACTAATCATTACTAATCATTAACTAACTTTTTGTAATAGAGTAACTAATTATTACTAATCATACTAATTACTAATCATTAACTAATAGCTAATTAATCATTAAACAAAACATTTAATTAAGGAGGGTAAGTTTGGTATTAAGAAAAATATTTAGATAAGGGGTGACTTAGGATTACTTGTAATGTCTTTTTTAAAATAGAATCATAGTCCCCACAAAAAAAACATGGTGCCCAAAAAATGGTTCTTCTTATGGTTGTCACTGGTCATCTTCCAAAAGAAGCTCAACAACCATATTTTCATTAAACTGTTTTTAGTTGGGCCATAATAAATGTTAAAAAATTTAAGCTTAAGCACGGGCTAAGAAAATGCCCAAGCCCGCCCCTTCACAGATGTCTAGTTCCACCACCAGTCATCATGGTATGTGTATATAATGTGGGAATGTCTTAATTGGGGCCACGGTTTTTAATTGGGGCCTCACCAATTTTGTTTGCATCCCAAAATTTCCAGGGGCGTATCAATAGTAAAAGTGAAAATACTGTTTACCCCTTATTTTTAAAAAAAAAAATTTTAATCAAAATTTTAAAACTAAAAGCAAAACTTTAAAATTAAAATCAATTTTTTTTTTCGATTTTTTTTCTGCTCAAATTTGTATGAAAAATCGTCATCAAATTTTTTTAAAAATTAACGACCCTCAAGAGTCATCATTGTTTCAGTGACGACTCTAAACAGTCGTTATTATTTAAAAAACGACTTTAAACAGTCGTCATTGTTTCAGTGACGACTCTAGACAATCGTTATTGCTTATAAAATAGTCGTTATCTTCTTTAAAAATTCATTAATGGCGGAATACACAAAAGGGTCGTCATATGCGTATTTGAACATTAACGACTGTCTAGAGTCCTCACTGAAACAATGATGACTCTTGAGGGTCGTTAATTTAAAAAAAAAAAATTAATGACGACTTTTCATACAAATTTGAGCAGAAAAAAAATGATTTTGATTTTAAAGTTTTGATTTTGATTTTAAAGTTTTGTTTTTAATTTTAAAATTTTGATTTAAAAAAAAATAAAAAAAAAGGGGTAAAACAGTATTTTCACTTTTACTATTGATACATCCTGAAAATTTTGGGGTGCAAACAAAATTGGTGAGGCCCCAATTAAAAACGGTGGCCCCCAATTTTTTCCTGATATATATATGTATCGGATGAATCACATCTCCTAGCTAGTGCTGTTGGGTACCAAATTATACTCGTCTTGTTTTCACTCTTTTTTTCTCATTTTGTTAACACTATCTTCTTTTTCTAAAGTTAAGTCTTATGATAATTTATTTGGTTATTTAACCAGAAGTGACAAGTTTGTAAATTGTCAAGGTCGTATCATCGACTGGTTTCCACCCAACCATCATTAAAATGGATCCTTCACTTATCTTTGGTCATCAGAGTTGCTTAACTTGCACGACTCCAATGTGTGGAGCCTCTCTCCAAGAAAGAGTAGTATGGAATCTTTGGTCAAAAAGATTGTCTTTCGCTTTTTTCATTTTCTTCTTCCTTGGGGTTTGGTCTTATTCGTTTCCAAAGAAAAAGCATCCATCATAGTCATAATCTTGACTAGAGCTGTCTTCAACAATTAATGACATTTTTTTCTTTGATTCCATTAATGGGGGGTCATATTGTGTACATAGATTTGTTCGTGGAAGCTTCATGTGGTCTCGTCTGATGGTGTTTACTTGACAATTCGTTGTGTATATAATATCTCATATTTCGTGGTGTTCTCGAACACACAAAATAATTTTTTTTTTTTTTTCTTTCTTTCTTTCTTTCTTTCAAGAACTTGTATTACTAAGGAAAATTACAAGTAACTTAAACTGGCATGACTTTGATCATTCCTGATTTCTTTCATGAATAATTCAGGAATGTTACATTGGTAATCAAAAGAGTTTTCGCCAGTTCTTGCTTTGTTAGCAATTACATGTGCCGCATTGTTTCCTTGTCTTTTAACATATTTAACATCAAACCAAGAAAACCAAGATAGTAGATGCCTTATTTCATTTACAATGGCTTCGTTCATCTAATGAATAGAAGATTTGGCAAGATTCACTGAGTTGATCATATTCACACAGTCACCTTCAAACATAACTTTCTGCAGACCTTTTTCTCTAGCCTAGATATCTTCTTTGAAGGCTAGACATTCCACTCGCGCTGATCTCGGATCTATTCCTCCATCGATGAATCTACCTCTGATACCTTCACAGTTTCTGTAGAGTTGCGAAGTATTAAACCAATACATATATATGAGTTATTACAATCAAACGAAGCATGAATATTTATCTTAAGAACATCATACTGAGGTGGAGACCAATGGATAACATTCTGTCCAGTAGTATGATGATGTTTTACTGAGCATTGGTTAACCATGTGTTTGATAGAGTAAACTATGGACAAAATATTATGGTCTTTGTTTTCAAACTCCTTCATGCATCTATTTTTCCATATGAACCAAGCAGTTATCATTGCAGTTGAGATCCAATTAGATGAAATGTCATTGAAATTTGACTTAGTATTAGAGAACCAAGAAACTATCTAGTGTTTAACCTGAATATGTTGATCTTGCAATGAAGAAACATTTATGTTCATGCCTAACCAAACTGATCTTGAATGATCACAATCAATAAGTAGATGATTCAATGTTTCCTCCGTTTGTAAGAATCTAGAACATATTGGATTAGTATCTTTTTTATATCTGTGCAATTTTTCTTTTGTCGGCACTATCTCTTTGATACATTTCCAAATGAACAACTTCACTTTATGTGGAACATTCATTTCCACAGACATTTCCAAACTTTACTAGGAATATCATTATTTCTATGTGTATTATAGGCTCGTCACTGCCTAACAAGCTCATTATAAGTAGATTTGATAGTGAATTCTCTCGTTCTATTCAATTCCCAGATAAGTTTGTCCGTGCCAAACTTGACCAAATGCATTTTAAGTATAAGATCAGCAGTTTTTTTTGGAAACACCTTTTGAATTAGCTGTGTATTCCATCTTCTTGGATTTTGTAGCATAAGATCAAAAACATTAACAATTCTGATTGACTCTGAATAATTTTCTTTGGGAGATGGTGGTGTATTTAGACCTCTCATCCATTTATCATACCATACTAATGTTTTAGTACCACATCTTACATCCCACCTGTGAAATTTCCTAACGTATTGGAGTCCTAATTCCATCCATTTTCAAATCCAAGAACTATTGTTGTGCATTTCTTGAAGATGAAGAAAGTTGCAGGAAGGAGAATACTTAGCCTTCATAATCTGAGTCCAAGGTTTGTCTTCTTCCGTACACAGTCTCCATGCTAATTTGAGCATGAGGGCCTTGTTATACAATTCAAGATTCCTAAAAGCTAAACCTCCTTCTTCTTTAGGAAAGCAAAGAAATTCCAAGAAATAGGACTGTATCCCTTATTTCTTTTACGACCCCACCAGAATTTCCTTTGAATTAACTCTAACTCAGTAATGATATTCTTAGGAAGTCAAAAATTACTCATATAATGTGTTGGCATTGTATTGAGCACTGACTTTATTAGAGTTGTTCTAGCCGCCACGTTAAGAGTCTTAGAGCACCAACCTTGAAGTCTGTGTTCATAAGAATCCTTAACAGAAGCAAAAGAATTTGTTTTCGATTTTCCCAACAGTATTGGGACACCTAAGTATTTGTCTGAAGTCACTAACTTTTTGACTCCAAGGTTGTTTCTAAAAAAAGCTTTCTGATCAGAAGATATATCACCCGCAACAAAGGATGATGATACGTATTGATCTCTGTACCTTGGTGACTATTATTATTATTGAGGCGGAATTCAGAATGGAATTCATAATAATAATAGACGAAAACTAGAAAACAAAACACAAAGTAGTAATTCAAAGAAAGATATCTTCTCTTGATTATGAACAAGAAAAATATTACAATTCTCCCTTTGTTACGCTGACAATCTCTCTAAAAAGTAAATAATATTTAACTGTTTTATTAAGCTTGATTTTACAATAATTAATTGCCTCATAAAATTATCTCTAGGTGATTTGTCTCACAAACCTCCTTTCTTTGATCTAGGTGAGTCTCAGATATGAAGAAACGAGGAGGTGAATGAAGCATGTTTAGAACACAAGAAAGATATTGTTTTCAAGTTCATTTCAGCAGGGAATATAACATAAACATACTTAGTGAAGTTCTATCCAAGGCTTGGAAACCATCAGGAACTATAATATTACAGATCTAGGCAGTGTTCATTACAACGCGAGATTTACACTATTATGCGATGTGGTTGCGGTGATGCGAGAACTCCATGGCTTTGTGTAGGAAGATTTGATGTTAATGGAGAGGGAGTTGAAGGCTACATGTTAGAAGAATATGAATTCAAATACGTTGTGTTTGGAATTCATATATATGGGCTACCGTTTAGCTGATGAAAGCAAGTAAAGTTTTTGATATTGCAAAGACGTTTGGAGAACTAAAGCCTATTGATCAACACCTGCTAAAGAAATGGGGGAAATTTGTGAAGATTAGAGTTAAACTAAACATAACTAGACCTCTACCAAAAGACATGGATATAACTCTCAGATCAAATAAGAAGATTAAGATTATATTCAGGTATGAAAAACTTCCAAGACTGTTCTTTTATTGTGGTTATTTTGGACTTCAAATGAAACAAATGTCCAAGTCTCATTGAAGAAATAGAGGAAGATTTAACGGTCAGTGAGGAAGATATAGCAACAAAAATGAATGATAAATCATTAGCAAGGTACAATGAAGAGATTCGAGCGTATTACAGGTCAAATGAACTTGGGATTATCAACATCAATCAATGTATAGCTTCAGTAAGGAGGTTGAATGTGAAAAGTCAAGACCCGTTGGTGAAGGAAGATAGAAGGGACGATGGGATGGATGACACGTGGCATCTACATATAGACTTAAAATCTTTGAGGATGGATGGATCGGACGTCAAGGGAAGAAAGAGTTCTGGCAGAACTGAGGTGGTGCTTGCAAATCAGGGAAAGACAAAAATAACGGAAAAGACAGTAGAAGGAAACACGACGAAACATGGCACTGTCAAATTGGAAGAAGGTGAGGTGGGAACGAGTAAAAGCGCTGGCAATAAGACGACAACGGATCCAAGAAAACCACCTTGCTTTAATAACCGAATTTTGACAGAACAACAGAAGGTGGAGCAGAGGTTGTCGAGCGGGACAACTAATAAAGATAAGTAGGACATTCAAAATATGACGGGTGGAGGGTTATGTACACACTCACAGCAGGTGGGTATTTAGTACACCAAGGTCAATTATAATATGGATACACCAGTCAGATCCAAGATAGGAAAACCCGAAAATAACCCGATGGACTTACCCAATCAACCGAAGAAATAATTTTTTCACCTTAATATGGAACCATCACAATCAAACCCTAGCATCATAATACATCATTTCGAAGACAATGGTTCATCTTCTTCAACAGCTACAACGACAGTAGATAACAAATCGAGAGAGAAGAAATCAGGGTGGAAGAGATCAGCGAGAGACTCAAGAAATCAACAAGTTGAAGACAATTATGAAGGTTTGCTATAGTGGATCGAAAAGATTGGCTAATCCAATGGAAATTGATTTACCAATAAAGAGGATTACATATACATCTAATGCTCAAATGGGTGTGGTGGCTGCCCTAAATCAGCCACAAGGAAGATGCTGATTTTCTCCTGAAACTGTCGAGGATTGAGAAACATCTCGACAGTCCGCAATCTGAAGGCGTTTCTCAGGGCTTGCAACCCTCAAATTGCTTTTTTAACGGAAACCATGATTGGTGAGTTTAATGCTGGTAATCTCTTCAACTCTCTTGATTTTGATCACTATAGAGATATTCCTGGGATTGGGAGAAGCGAAGGTAGTATGGTGCTATGGAAAAATAATGTTGATTTAGAAGTTATAAGTGCTGACAAAAATGTAATCCATTGCCGAATATATACTTTGATTGGAAGTGATTGGGAACTCCTATGTATTTATGGTCCTCCCCAGAACCACCTGAGAAACAAATTCTAGAAGGGATTATCGCAGTATGCTGCACAATTGGTGAATCCTTGGTGTTTGGTAGGTGATCTAAATTTCATAAAATCAACAAATGAAAATCATGGAGGAAGCAATAAATTGAGTAATGCTAACACTGAGTTCAAAATTTTTATTCAAGATAGATGGCTAATTGATTTGGGATACACTGGTCCTGCTTTTACATGGTCAAATGGAGCTGTGGTGGATCAGGTTAGACAGAGCAGTGTGCAATGCAGATTGGTTCTTCATGTTTCCAGATAATGGGGTTCTGCATCTTCCAAGAATAAGTAGTGACCATGCTCCCATATTGGTGAATACTAATAGAACAAGCAAGCGGAAGAGGAAACACACAAACAAGTTTGAATACTTCTGGATTGAGCATCCTGGTTTTAAAGATGTTGTTTACAATTCTTGGGTTGGAAGTCAGTATGATACTGTTAGGAAAATAATGGAGGTAGGGCAAAAGTTGACAGAGTGGAGAAGGAAAACTTTTGGAAACATATTCAAAGCTGCTGAGAATGTAAAGAAAAACTTTTAAAGGTGCGACACGACGACGGAGCGGGAATTTATATTTGGGTGGGCTAATTTTTTTTTCTCGACTCTCAACCTGCAAGAATGACAACCTATGTAATATACTTAAAGTCGAGTATGGGTATGCCACACAATATCTTTTTCTGTGAGCATAAAGCTTTGAATCAAGTTTTTTAACCTTGTAACTAATATTAGGGAGGAATAATTTTCGTATCGCAAAATAATAATCCTGATTTATTTAGCGGCCGAAGGCCGCCTAATTTTTTTCTAGTTTTAAAGGTTATTATAGGGACGCAAAAATATTTGGAGTTTGTACATATACGCATAATAAGTCATGACATATTGTATTTTTGTCTCATGAATACACTGCATTTTTAGATTATACATAAATATACATAATCAAACCCTAGCATCATAATACATCATTTCGAAGACAATGGTTCATCTTCTTCAACAGCTACAACGACAGTAGATAACAAATCGAGAGAGAAGAAATCAGGGTGGAAGAGATCAGCGAGAGACTCAAGAAATCAACAAGTTGAAGACAATTATGAAGGTTTGCTATAGTGGATCGAAAAGATTGGCTAATCCAATGGAAATTGATTTACCAATAAAGAGGATTACATATACATCTAATGCTCAAATGGGTGTGGTGGCTGCCCTAAATCAGCCACAAGGAAGATGCTGATTTTCTCCTGAAACTGTCGAGGATTGAGAAACATCTCGACAAACCCATTATCTGAGGCGTTTCTCAGGGCTTGCAACCCTCAAATTGCTTTTTTAACGGAAACCATGATTGGTGAGTTTAATGCTGGTAATCTCTTCAACTCTCTTGATTTTGATCACTATAGAGATATTCCTGGGATTGGGAGAAGCGAAGGTAGTATGGTGCTATGGAAAAATAATGTTGATTTAGAAGTTATAAGTGCTGACAAAAATGTAATCCATTGCCGAATATATACTTTGATTGGAAGTGATTGGGAACTCCTATGTATTTATGGTCCTCCCCAGAACCACCTGAGAAACAAATTCTAGAAGGGATTATCGCAGTATGCTGCACAATTGGTGAATCCTTGGTGTTTGGTAGGTGATCTAAATTTCATAAAATCAACAAATGAAAATCATGGAGGAAGCAATAAATTGAGTAATGCTAACACTGAGTTCAAAATTTTTATTCAAGATAGATGGCTAATTGATTTGGGATACACTGGTCCTGCTTTTACATGGTCAAATGGAGCTGTGGTGGATCAGGTTAGACAGAGCAGTGTGCAATGCAGATTGGTTCTTCATGTTTCCAGATAATGGGGTTCTGCATCTTCCAAGAATAAGTAGTGACCATGCTCCCATATTGGTGAATACTAATAGAACAAGCAAGCGGAAGAGGAAACACACAAACAAGTTTGAATACTTCTGGATTGAGCATCCTGGTTTTAAAGATGTTGTTTACAATTCTTGGGTTGGAAGTCAGTATGATACTGTTAGGAAAATAATGGAGGTAGGGCAAAAGTTGACAGAGTGGAGAAGGAAAACTTTTGGAAACATATTCAAAGCTGCTGAGAATGTAAAGAAAAACTTTTAAAGGTGCAGCACAGCGACGGAGCCAGGAATTTATATTTGGGTGGGCTAATTTTTTTTTTCTCGAACTCTCAACTGCAAGAATGACAACTGCGGTAATATACTTAAAGCTGAGTATGGGTATGCCACACAATATCTTTTTCTGTGAGCATAAAGCTTTGAATCAAGTTTTTTAACCTTGTAACTAATATTAGGGAGGAATAATTTTCGTATCGCAAAATAATAATCCTGATTTATTTAGCGACGAAGGCCACCTAATTTTTTTCTAGTTTTAAAGGTTATTATAGGGACGCAAAAAAATATTTGGAGTTTGTACATATACGCATAATAAGTCATGACATATTGTATTTTTGTCTCATGAATACACTGCATTTTTAGATTATACATAAATATACATAAAATGGTAGTCACTTCATAGAAGAAAAATGAATTTTTGGACAAACACTTACTTTTTCCTTTTTTAATGGTGGACAAACGCTTGCTTGGTTAAGGACAAGACACCCCCATTTGACACACGGTTTTATTTTATCAAACCGACACGTAACATTGAGCCCATTCAATACCCGATTTTAAGAAACATCATGAATACTTGTTTTTCCTATAGCCTTAGAACGGTTGAGATGCTATTCAAAAATGAATCCATGCGTGACCGAGGGTTCCAAAATCTTCGATTTCTTCCACGAGAATCATATCTTAACAATTAATGGGCTAATTAAAATTTACACTGGACTAAATTTTACGAATGTTAAAAATTACACTAACAAAACAACTTTTTAGAAATTTTGGGGTGGGCTTCGGCTGGGTAAGCCACCCCTAATACCGTCCCTCAGTGCGGCGGGAAGCTCATTTAAGAGACACCGAGAATGGAGGAGAAGAAGCTATGTGAGGAGATTGAGAAACATAATATCATGCAGCAGAGGTACTATGAACAAATGAGCAAAATTAAATGGATCCCAAATGTGGATAAAAATACTAGAGCTTTTCACATGTCTGATGCATAGGAAGAAGAAAAACAAAATTGATGCTCTAAAATTGCCTAATGGTACTTGGGTAGCGAGGTAAATGATATCATCCATTATTTGGTCAATCACTTCACCAACATATTCAAGAAGGATCCTGAAGAAGATAGATACCAAATTCAACTCCAAGCTGAAACTCAAATTGATAGCGGATACAACAACAACATCTCAATGATATATTCAAAGGAGGAGGTGTGGAATACTCTTAGGAGAATGAAAAGATTAAAAGCACCAGAACCAGATGGGATGCCAACTCTATTCTACAAAAGCTACTGGGAAACTATTGGAGATGAAGTGATAAACACTATTCAAAATTGATTCGCACCAGATACTCTCCCACGGGGTATAAATCATACTAACATAGTGCTGGTACCAAAGGTAAAACACCCAACACTCCCTTATGAGTTTAGACCCCTTGCTCTGACAAACATTATGATAAATTCATTACAAAAATATTGACTCAAAGACTCAGAGAGCATTTAGATAAACTAGTTGATAAATCACAGTCTTCTTTCATACCAGGAATGCAAATCATTGATAACATAGTAACAGCCAAGGAAATCTTCCACTCCATGTCCAACTCGAAATCAGTCCTATGAGCTTTTGCATTGAAAATTGATATTAGCATGGCCTACGATAGGATTAGTTGGTGATTCCTAAGTCATTGTCTTAGAGTTTTTGGCATTGTAGGGCATACACATAATTTGATAATGCATTGTGTCGGAACTGCTAGCTTTTCCATTGTAGTGAATGGTCAAGCAGAAGGTTTTTTTGTTAGTGAAAGGGGCCTTCGTCAAGGATGCCCTTTATCGCCTTATTTGTTTATAATATGCTCCCAAGGTCTGTCATGGATGATGAGAAAGATGGAGGCCAATGCTTTGTACAATGGATATCGTGTAAACAGACATGTCCCTGTGGTGTCCCACCTCATGTTTGTTGACGATCTGCTGCAATTTGAGACACTGGATAATATAACCATACAGACTCTGCTTCAAATCTTGTTTATATATGCTGCATGGTCGGGGAAAAATGCAAACATGCAGAAGTAAGCAGTCTACTTCAGCAAAGGAGTTGAAAATCATAGAAAACTGGAGGTTGCAAGTATATTCGGAGTAAAGCAGATGGAGAATTCTGATAAATATCTGGGGCATCAGCTTCTAAAATCTGCCCATCTTACAACTTCTCATGATTTCCTTGAAGACAAGTTCAACTCAAAAACTGCATGATGGAAGAGAATCTTTCTAACTCGTGTAGGAAGGACAATGCTAATCCGGACTGAGTTAGGATTGATACCACCATATTATATGGCCACATCTTTACTACCTAAGAAGACCCTAAATAAATAAACTAGAATCATGAGGAACTTACGGTGGGGCCATGAAATGGAGGTCAGGAAAATGCATTTCATCAACTAGGACCATATTGAACTTGAAAAGGAGAAGGGTGGATTGGGTATAAGAGATCTACATCAATTAAAGAAGGCCATGATTGCTAAACTGGTGTGGAAGTTTCTGGAAGATGAAGATTGTATATGGGGAAAGATCATGAGGGAAAAGTATGTGAAGAAAGGTAATTTCTGGGAGGTAAAAAATCCAACCAACTTCTCAGCTACATGGACTGCTATGATGACTGTAAGAGAAAACATGAGAGACAGGTGTTGCTGGACAATGACGACTGGTGATAATATAAATCACTACAAGAAAACGAGTCTGTTGCCGCACTTCTTTACCACATATCTATATATGATGCGACAATAGGTGACTTTTAGCTTCATTACAAAACAGGTGTGGCATTAAGTAAGACCTTTTTCCACATCCATGAAAAGTTGAGGCAAAAGCTCAGTTCTTGCCTCACACGATTAAGTGGTGCAGCAATAAGTATAGGTATTGCCACGTAGATGTGGCAAAAAGTATTAATAATAAAATAATAAAGTTTTTGAGCGTGAAAATATATATTTTAAATTGCTTTTAATTATTTATTTTGATTTTTGGTAATTAAATTAGGAAAGAAACTAAAAGATGTTAACGAACTTACGACGTGCCTCCCTAGCGGAAAAACCCAAGTCCACTACATCCTTATCCTCGACGACCAAAACCCCATTACCTCCTCTTTTTTTCTAAATCTTGAACCGTAACTTAGATTTTTTTTCTTCATAAGCAGCACCCAATCAATTCTCAAGCCTGTTTTGTGTAAACCAATTAATTTTTTCTCCATCAATCGGAGCCTGCAACTCCATCTTTATCGAAACCCTAAAAAACGAACTCCTAATCCGATAATCTTCTTGAAAAAATTCGTCGTTCTCAAAGCCCTAGAATTCTCTCTCTCTCTCGAAACCCCTGGCAAACAAATTCAGATCTTTCTCTCTCAGTTTATGGTATTTCTGGTTTGATTTTCGCAACATCTTATACTGGTAATGTGAGTGGTTGTAATCACAGCGTGTTCGGGATTATTGGATTTCCAATAATCCGATTATGAGGTAATCTGATTATGAGAATTGGATTGTCGGGATTGAATCCCTTATCAGAAATTTATTGTTCGGTTCAAGTTTTATGACCAAAGAATCTGGAATCGAGAAGATGTCCTTACAAAATACCCTAAGACCCTTGATTCTTAGTTATGATTTTGAAATTAGGGTTTTTTCAGATTTTACTTTTGGTTTTTGGTTTTTGTTTATCTAATCGATATCTTGTTTGTTTGATTAGTAGGTACCAAAAGTAGTGCCAGAACTTTGTATTTGGCGAATGGGCACACTGTTAACAAGGTATCTTTTTAATAACCTGTTATCTTTAAGTTATGATGATGGTTCGTTTCTGATATGGATTTTGTATTTATTATTTCTAGAATTGCATAGATTACTTATGAAGCCTAGAAATCAATTGGAGGTCTTTAGATCTTGAGAAATTATATCAATCCATTCTGCTTATTTTTCATATGCTTAATAGTAGGTCCTGCAATTGTTTACAAAAAGAATTATCATTTCAAGTGTCTTGATCTCCCTCTTACGGATGTGCTACTTGGTGAATGGCAATGTGTCTGTTGTGTTAAGAAGAAGTTAGATTAAGTGATTCTTTGTCTGGCAGAGTAAAGTCCAATTTGGATGTGAAGGAAGATGGTTGGAAAAATTCTGAAGGTACGAGTTCCATCACTAAGAATAAATTAATTTGCAATAAGAATGTAACATATATCAGACTCCTCCAAGTTTGTTGAATACTGGCCTACTGGGTTCTTGTCAATCTTTCCAGTGTGCAACATGAGCAGTATTGTGCTACCCTACTTTCGTATTACGCATTAGTTCGTTCATATTTAAAAGTGAAACTGGTGAAGCCCTCCGGCAAGCTAATCAATGTAGTTGCACTGATATTTTGTAATGATTAGGTAATAAAGAAAATGCTTGCCATGCTAAATAATCCATTCACCTGCTTTCTGGAGCTAGAAAAGTTCAAGAGTTTAAGGGTATGAGTTTCTTTCTTATTTTGCTTAATACACCCCTGCTGCAGGCAAAAGCATGAGTAATTAATAAGCATATTAAGAGCAGTTTAATAGTTTATTGGTTTTGCTTAAAATTTGTTTATTGTCTTGAAGGCAGTCTGGAACTCAAGGTGCCCTTACAGGTGCAGGGTTTTCAATTGGTTATCCCATACGATCTAATGAATTTCCTGCAGGGCTTCTTGTTTTTTCATCTACCTCTGGAGCACCAGCTTACATATAGGTCAGAGATTATGTCCGAATACATCGATGTCTGCTCACAGAAGAGAAAAGGTCTCATTTCTGGACTATATGATGTTGCTGCTATGGGAAAAGGCATATCTTAGATTTGTTAAATCAACTAAAAGTTTTCAACCAAAAAGCTTCCAGTGACTACTGGTTGTTTGCAAATTAGTTATGATGGCTTGAAACCTCTCAAGCTCATAGTGCATTTGGTTCATAAGTAATGAGTTCTAACTGAAGCTTGCTCCCCTTTTGAAGGAGATGTCACTGAAGTAATTGAAACTCTAAGTAACAATTTTAACGCTGTGTTGGAAGCGCCTGAAACTCACAGTTCAATAATTTGTTGGACTTGATTTATCTATCATTTCTTTAATTTTTTTATTATTACTTGGTCACCTAATGATGTTTTATGTTCTGATTTGTTTAGTAGAACACTAAAGTCTCATAATGGAGTGCTGGAGTAGATTCAGTATACATGCATCTCTTTGAAGCGTGAAGTTTATTTACCATCACACAAGATTTGTTACGGAATTCGGGTGTGAACTCGAGAGTGAATATGAGAATCTGTAAAATTATTTGTTTATGTTCTTATTTCTCTTATTAAGGTTGTGTACTTTGTAAAACACTGGGCTTTAGTAAATAAAATTCGACTTCTGGCTTTTTAGTCAATTTGGTTATAAATGCTATACAAGTACAATGATATTGCATATAGTTATGTCCCGTAATATTTGTGTAACAAAATTTCTAGCCACAACCATGACGTTGCAAAAAGAAGTCTTTTTCAACAGCTAATCGGTGTGGCAAAATATTTTATTAAAATAATCAATAAATAATTAAATTAAATTAAGGGAAAACAAATACATTTTTGCCTCACGTTATTGCCACACCAATTGCTGTGGCAAAAATCCCGTCTACTGCCACAGTATACAACAGGTGTAGCAATAACTTATTGTCACACACTTTGTTGCCACACGGTGTGGCAAAAGATTTTGGTGAGGCAAAAACCTTTTGCTACACCAAAATAGGGTTCTTGCCACATAACTGATGTGTTGCAATACACTCATTTTCTTGTAGTGAATGTTTGGTCGGATCTGTGGATACCAGGACTACCACTAATGAACCCTGAGAGAAGAGTAGATAGAGAATACATGAATACTACATTGGAGGAACTTATTATCCAAGAAGAGCACAGGTGGGACGAATTCAAGCTGAAGGAGCTTTTCAACCCTTCTGAAGTGGCGAAGATAATGGAGATTCATCTATCTGAAAAAACTAGGAAAAACCGCACAGACAAGCTGATATGGACCCCTCATCCTAAAGGTGAATTCTCATCTAAATCTTTTCTCAAGACTATGAATGATACTAGTCCTTCGACTTCATATATTTATGAGTTCCCCTGGAAGAAATCCTGTAGCATAAAGCATATACCTCCAAAAATTTAGATTTTTATGTGGCGATTACTGAAAAATGGATTGTCAGTGTCCAAGAATATCAAGAGACACATACATGGAATCAATGATGACTGTAGGTTATGTGAGATGCATGCTGAAATAAATGAGTACCTATTCCTATATTGTCAAACTACGTACCCAAGCCATTCTGTTTGCTTCTCCACTAAGTCTAAGAACGGGTGAACAGCCTGAAAAGTCTATACAAGATTATGTGATGCAATGGCTGGAAGATGGAGGAGGCCATGATAGAATGAAGATGGGAACATGTCTGTGGTGGTCCATTTGGAAAGCTTGGAATGCTGTTATTTTCAACAAAGAGAAGCTGAATATAAAAGCAGTCATTCAAGAATCCATGTACTAGTCTAATTTGGAAATGACAGTTGGAGAAATGGAGTCAACACCTGATGAGAGTGATATGTTGGAAACCCAAACCGATACTTGGATACCACCAGAGGGACTAAAGATCAAGATCAATTTTGATGGTGCTGCTGGACCAAGGGGATTTGCTTGTGGAGCTGCGACAAAAGACTTTGAAGCAAAATTCCAGGGTTGTAAAAATAAGAGTCTAACTCATTGCAAGGCAGTGGAAGCTGAGGGGCATGGGGCTATGCTAGCTGTGGAATTGGCTAGAAGGAAAGATTTTAGAGATATCATTCTGGAAAGGGACTTATAGTTATAAATGCTCTTAGATATAATCACTACAAGCGCAACTGGAGAGTACAAAATATAATCACCAGAATATGGGATGAGCTCAAGTATTTCAGGTCAGTTGAGTATAGGTACATTAAGAAAAATGCCTATAAAGTGGCACATAATGTTGCAGCTTTAGCTGTCGACAACCACTCCTCAAATGAGTGGATCACTTCCCCTCCTTCTTGTATTGCTCGACTCATTGAGAGTTTGTATTAGTACTACTCCCTCCGTTTCATTTTAGATGAGTGTTTAGGGTTATTCTTTTGTTCCACATTACTTGATAGTTTTCATATTATTCCCACAAAACTACCAACAATACCCTAACATTTTGTCTTGGAACCATAATTTTTTTCTTCAAATATACTAATAACAATTAATGTTTGAAGACTTTCTCAAGGGTATAAATAGAAAAAATTTATATCTCTCCATTTCTTAATCTGCATGAAAACTCCTAAAACATCATCTAAAGTGGAACGGAGGGAGTATATTATTGTAGGAAATACCAATTGGTCCTAGAAATAATATATTAGGGAGAGTCTAGTCCTATTGACCCAGTCAACTATCTGTTTGGTCCTTTTTGGTAAAATAAATTATAGTTTGGTCCTAAAAATTATCATTTGGTCCTAGGATGATGTCATGGATGATGTAAATTTCACCTTGTAAGGACAAAACTATCCTTTTGGGACCATATATATAGAAAAACCATAGAAAATATCTTTATTTTCAGATTCACATTCTCTCTCTCTTTTTTTTTTTTGCTTTTCTTTTTGTTCTTCCAGATGCTGTAACAATGGTGTGGGATGAAGATGAAGACGAACTGATGTTGGTGATAATTAATACATATGTTTCTTGATCTGTAGACGATGAATATGATCATTGTTGATATGTTTCTTTTTCTCTATTCTCTATAATTTCTTGATCTGTTTTTCAAATCTAGACGATGTTGGTGATAATTAATACATATGTTTCTTGATCTGTAGACGATGAATATGATCATTGTTGCTATTGTTGATATGTTTCTTTTTCTCTATTCTCTATAATTTCTTGATCTGTTTTTCAAATCTAGATCTGTGATATGTTGTTGCTGCTGCTGGTGTTGAAGACGACGACGAAGAAGATGAAGATGTTGAAGATGAAGATGAAGATGTTGCTGCTGGTGTTGAAGACGACGACGAAGATGTTTGTTGTTGTTGCTGCTGGTGTTGAAGGGATCGTATGCAAGTTGGATATGGAAAAAGATTATGATCATGTTATGTGGGGGGAAGTTGACGGTGTTATTAGGAAGATGGGGTTTGGTTGGAAGTGGAGACGCTGGGTTCGGTACTGCATCACTACTGCAAGGTTCTCGGTGATTATTAATGGAGCGGCAAAAGGTTTTTTCAAGGCTTCAAGGGGGCTGCGGCAAGGAGACCCACTCTCGCCTTTTTTATTATTATTAGTGGCTGAAGTGTTTAACAAACTCATGAACAATGCAAAGGAAGAAGGTTTTCTTAAGGGTTTCTATGTCAAGGAAAATGGTATGGAAATATCGCATCTCCAATTCGCCGACGATACGATCGTCTTCTTAGATGAGAAGGTGGAAGAGGTGCAAAAACTTATGGAAGTTCTAGAGGGATTTAAAGCTAAGACGGGTCTGAAAGTTAATCTCTCCAAGAGTTCCATGATGGGTATTGAAGTTCCGCAGGAGCAGATTCAAGTTTGTGCAAGGTTAGCGAGGTGTGTGGTTGCTGATTTTCCTATTTCTTATCTTGGAATCCCTATAGGGGCATCCACAAGGCTAAAATCAGTTTGGAATATTATAATTGAGAAGATGGCACTTAAACTTGCGCCATGGAAGAGGAAGTATCTCTCGAAAGCCGGAAGAGTGGATCTCATCAACAGCACGTTGGCGGCTATTCCGTTGTATTATTTATCTCTTTTCCAAATCCCTGTTTCGGTGGCAAAGAAGTTAGAAAGGCTCATGCGAAATTTTCTATGGGGAGATACTATTAATAAGAAACGGTTACATTGGAGGTCATGGAAAAAAGTTTGTGTTCCGAAGAGCGAAGGCGGGTTAGGTATAAGAAATTTGAAGACTACCAACGATGCTTTGTTAACCAAATGGCTGTGGAGATACGGAGAAGAGAAGACTAGCTTATGGAGGAAACTAATATATGAGAAATTCGGCGGTGTGGAAGATGCTTGGGTTCCTAAAGATTCGAAGATTACTTATGGGTGTGGGTTTTGGCGAGGTATTCTCAATCGATCGCAATCCTCAAAAATGGGTCGAAGATATCAGTGGGAAGAGGTAATAAAACAAGATTTTGGGACGATGTTTGGTGCCACGAAAAAGCTCTTAAAGAGTTGTTTCCAAAATTATGGAAAGTGAGTAGAAAGAAAGAAGCTTTAGTTAAAGATTTGAACAATGGAAGTGTAGAATTGCCGTGTTGGAATATAGAACCGTGTAGAAGGCTTAAAGAGCAGGAGTTTCAAGAGGTAATGGAGTACTCTAGAATTTTAGACACCCAAAGGTTGCTTGCGGCAGATGACAAACGAGAATGGAGTTCCGATTCGCGAGGTAGGTTTTCAGTCAGTTCTTGTTATTCTTGGCTTATGCATGATTTAGGTCGAACTTCTCCAACAAAATTTCCTTCTGATTATATTTGGAACAAAATAGTCCCTCCCAAAATTAGTTTCCTAGTTTGGGCAAGCGGCTAATAGAGCGCCTCCAACTCTTTCTATGTTGTTGAGAAGAGGTATGGTAGTGGTGAATGTGTGTCCTTTTTGCGAGACCAGTGAGGAGTCAGTGGAACATCTTTTCCTCCATTGTCCCTTTGTTTGGCGGATTTGGGAACATTTTCTACAACAGTTGGGCTTTGCTTGGGTTCATCCGACGACCGTTCTCGAGTTCCTATGGAAGTGGAAACTGAAGGTATCTATCAAGCCTCTTGTTTTCTTAAGATATTGCTTGCCGTTTGCTATTTGGTGGGTTGTGTGGTTGGAAAGGAATGACATTGTCATCACTAAGAAGCAAGTGAAAAAGCCTTTAAACTCTCTTATTGTAGACATCAAAGTGTTGCTTCTTAGTTGGTCCATTAATGTTGAATCTTTTAGAAATGTAAAGTTTGACGACTTTGTTTTTGATTGGGCGAGCTTGTTTAGAGAGTAGTTTTGTTGTAAGCTCTCTAGGGGCTTTGCTAATCTCTTTTTGTATCTTTTGAAGGTGCTATCTTGGCACCCTTTCTTATTTATTTTCTCTTTGCCTTTTTCAAAAAAAAAAGATATTTGGGGTTTGTTTCATAATAAAGGAACCACTTATGCAGCTCGTAAGCCATTTGAGTCAGAGATGTTGTAGATCAGTCATTTGGTTCATACACTATGCAAGCCTATAAGAAAAACTATAACCACCTATAGCTTGTTCAAGTCTATTATGTATTTGAGTAGTTGTGGATAAATAATGTTTTAAATAACACTAAAACAATTTCCTCACATGGAGTTATTAGGGGTCCACTTTTGAGCCGTACAATTAGAAATTATGAAAATTGATTGTTTCTGTGTTGTCTAAAATTTAGTATGTTTCCTTCACGATAAAAAAAATGTTGTATGTTTAGAATTTGTGTATGTATTTTGGATCAGGGTATTAAAATAAATGTAAACAGGATTACAAATAAAATAAAATATTTAATTTTAAATAAAATTTATTTACACTGTGCGTAATAGATGAGTACTTCGATCGGTACCGAAAGTCATGATGTAAAATAGCAAAATATTCCAACCGATCGGCTGGGTTCTTGACTTCTGGAGGTGGATGTTAATAATTTATCAGACGTTAAGTAGTTGTTTCCAAGAAAGAGCACTAGGGGAATCTTTAACATTGTCGTTGGATAGGTGGGGTGTGTATACAATAGTCCATATTGACTAGAGCTATCTTCAACAATTACATTTTTATCTTTCCTTCCATTAATGGGTGGTCAATATATCATCAAAGCTTGTGAATATAGACTTATTCGTGGTAGCTTCATGTGCTGTCCTCTGGTGGTGGGTATACATTAAAGACAATCTATATATATATATATATATATATCTGATATCTCCTGTTGTTCTTGGATGCATACCAAATAAGCTTCTTGATCTCTTTTTTCATTCTTTTTTTTCCCTTCTCTATGTCGTTCTTTATCGATCCCCAGTTATATCTGGCATGGGGACGCCAAATGGATAACAAGTTTTATATATTCAGGGTTCAGACGAAACCCGGTCACCCATTTCTTCCAGGAGAGTTTTGCGACTATGAGGTATTAGATTTTTCTAAACATCTATCTTTGCCCCATAACAAGGAAACTGATTTTGAATCTCTTTTTGCCTACTTGAGCAAAATGGATATGTTTGTGAACTGTCAAGGTATTGTCATCAACTGGTTTTCTTCCAACAATAACCAAATTGGAGATAATAGTTATTCCTGGTCACCTGGCGGGCTTAACTTGTCAAGCTATGGTATACATGGTCTTGCTAGCCATCAAGAAAACGAATCTGATGCAGTTTTGGATGCATGTAGAAATGAACGAGATCAAGAAAGGTCTCAGAAACAAGTTCTTGAAACAAGACTATCTTATCTAAACGAGCAAAGAGCTACGCATGAAGTTCTTACTTTGTGCTCTTGTTTTTTAAATATCATTAGCTGTTTTTTATAAGTTGTATTTGCATGTACGCTGCTTGTTTGCCATTCAATACAATTAATTTTGCGAATCCAAAAAAAAAAAAAAAGAAGATCTACATGAGGAATTGTACAAATGGGTTCAGAGTGTTGTGAAGTTGATGTCTATTCATTAAGCTCAAATTAATGGAAATATACTCAAAGCACACCTTACTATATATCTTAATGAGTAAAGAAAAGTACTCTAAATGGCTGACTTGAATCTCCATGATCTACTCATCAGCCGAACCACCTTTAGCACCACCCGCGGAGTCCTCAAGTTTCAATGCTAACTCATTAACTTGTTTCTCCAGAGCTTTTTTATCCTGGTTGAATTGCTCAGTTAGATCTGATACTCTTTTCTCCAGAGCTAGCTTGTCGTTCTTCTCCCGGTTTAGTTTCTCGAGCAGATCTGATAGAGCAGATCATAAAAGTCTAAAGAACACACAAATTGTATAAATGATCGCCTAGGGCGCCTTAGGCGCGCCTAGGCGCCCAGGCGCTAGGTTTGGCGCCTCGCCTCGCCTAGCGCCTTTTACAACATAGCCACAGGCAGCACATTTTAGTTGGATCGTCGTTAGGGTATCGGAAAGGGTAATTTTAGTCTCAAGGTGCAAACATCCATGGCACTGGACAAACTTCTTAATGAAGTTTTCTAGTAAACCTGTTAGCGTAGCAGTGTCATGGGCACCATTGAGAAGAGCAACTCCAGTTTATTCATTAAATTGGGATCTTCTTTTAAGCTGATAACAAAAATACTGGAGGGGATATAACACAGGCCTAGACAATGCTTTTGCTATGTCAACCATGTTTACCACATTAGTCTTGATGCCGCCATTTCCACAACCTTCAATCTTTGTTACCATACTTGGGATCTTATCCCAGTTTAAGGAATCTATATTCTACAACGCCATCCTTCAAAAAACAAATATATGGAGTGTGTATTACACAATACAAGAATAATCAAAACATATTGCATCCGTATACGTACACATTAGTTGACTTATTGAAATCCATCAATTAGTTATACCGATCGAAGAGAAAGAAACAGAATAATATTTACCTCTTTTGAAGAACAGGTTTAGGTCGTCAAGGGGAATTGAGGGGAAGAGGAGAACCCTAGCTTGTTTAAGAAGGATTAGGGCAACACTATTGTGTCAACTTCGTATATAGTCTCCTGCTTCTTCAACTTCGTATTGTGTCAGAGGACTACAACTTACCTTCCGGAGACAACTGCAATGGGTTTAGGATTCCCTTACTTTTGGGGAATCCTGTTCCTAACCAATCTCTAATCCTATTTGCCAAACATGGGAATGGAGTTATATTCCCAGAAACTGATTACATTCCCTCTAACCAAATACGCCATTATTTATAAGTCTTTTCTTGTTAGGGTTGTAGAACTTGTTTGAAACCATATTTTCTTGTTCTCCTCGATCATCCTCTTACACAACACGAAGTTGAAGAAGCAGGACACAACTACAACAATGTCAGATTACCTTCCGGAAGAGCTTCTCCTAGAAATCTTTGTAAGACTACCAAAGAGGTCTCTTTTGCAATTCAGGTGCGTGAGCAAGTCTTTTTGTGGATTATTGGATAGCCCTAGTTTTCAGAATATGCATCATGAGCATATTTTGAACAATACTAAAATTATATTTTACGAGAGTAAACGAGAAAACATGTATAGCATAGATTATAAGTCAGTGTCGTCTTTACTGCCATTGTCCACATCATCAACAACAATTTGTGAATTTATGGATCGGATGGATTACCCTACTATACCTCGAGATTGTGAAGTTGCATTTTTGTCATCTTGTAATGGCTTGATTTTGATAAGGGGTACTACAAGTAAATGGGGTGACGAATTATATATTTGGAATCCTTCAATGCAAGAATACAAGAAAATACCCATGCCACGAGAAGTACGCCGTAATAACATATGTGGGTATGGATTTGGTTATGATTACAAGACGGATGATTACAAATTGATAAGGGTTGTGCTCAATTGGGATACAGATAGTTCTGAGGTTGATGTCTATACAGTAAGCTCAAATTCATGGAATAAAACCACTCAAAGCACACCTTCCTATCTTGCGCAATCGGGATCGTACCCCCATTTGGTCTTTAATGGAGCTTTTCATTGGCTTGCGTTTACTTTTGAAGATGACTCCAATGTACTGGTCTGTTTTGATATTGTCAGTGAGAGATTCAAAGAGGTACCTATGCCAGAAACACCAATGCCATACCCAGAAGAGATTTTGGAGGACGATATGTTCAAGATAAATGTGGGAGTATTGGGAGGGTGCCTATGTTTAGTTTTTCAAGTTTTTAATGTCCGGGTTGATATATGGACGTTGCAGGATTATGGAGTGCGAGAATCTTGGACCAAAAGTTTTTCCATTACCCAAGAGTGTATAACTAATAGCACGTATCTGGAGTTAATATGGAGTTTCAAGAACAATGAGATTTTATGGGAGGTCGATCGGGGATTAGTGTTATATGACCCAAGCAACAGAATATATAGAAACCTGACGTTGGATTCTCATGTTAGTGTAAGGCCTACTGTAGCACGGAATTATATGGTTAGTTCATTCCATTTTATGGAAGGAGAAGTTAAGTACGGCGATGTGATACATGATAATCATCCGGCACTACTACAGTATCTATCTTGTTCCTTTTACCAACTTTTGTTAAGATTATGGTATTGGTTACTATCTGCATGCAAGTGGCCAAGTCCTACGTAACTGAGGCATCTATGTGGATGTGCACTATGTGATTCTGGTTCGCGGGTTGAAGTTATTTTTAGTCTATAAATTTTATTTTTTCAGCACGGGTGTAAACCGCTGACCAAAACTCGATGCCCAACCTGAATATCAGAATTGTTTCATAGTTTTTCTGCCTGTTCTTTTGATGTGTAGTCTGGTTAAATGAAATATTAAAGTATACATTGTTCATGCATCATCGGTTATCTCTTGAATTTTTTTTAGAATTAGATCATCACTAATCATTAAGAACTCAATTACGTAAAAGGAGAAGACATAAACTTTACGAGTTTTACTAAACGTCTAAACATGTATGAATATCCCTAACACCACAAAATATAAAAAGGGAGATTTTCTGAAAACCCTATCAGCAGGATTCTTCAGCTAGCTAGGTTGGACGTCCCTCCATTGGATGATGATAACCATGGTTGCTTTTAGCTAGGTTCAAACAAGGGGACCGTTATTGAAGAAATAGGGTTTTAGAGGTTTTGTATCTCATACAACTGTATTGAGAGTTCCTTCATTGAATTGTATATATACGATTACATGAGTATTGTGATAAGATTATACAACAGAAACACAGAGAAATAGGTGCAACTAATGACTAGGAATACTAAAAACTAAATAGCTAGAGAATAGGTAGACTACAGATTACAGTTGGTACAGCAAAGGAATAGAACAGCTGGTATATGTGGCAGTGTGTACGTGAGAAGTTTAATACCCCCCCTCAAGTTGGAGCGGTAGAGCCTGAACGAACGCCCAACTTGCTAACTAGACGACCAAACTGTGGAGCTCCCAACGGCTTGGTGAAAACATCAGCCAACTGATCAGCGGATGGAAGATGTTTTGGTAAAATTAATCCACTTAATAACTTTTCACGAACAAAGTAACAATCGATCTCAATGTGTTTAGTACGCTCGTGAAACACAGGATTCTGAGCAATGTGGATTGCGGCTTGATTATCACAGGAAACAGTGATAGGAAGAGGACATGAAAAATGCATGTCTTTTAAGAGATAAACCAACCATTGAAGCTCAGCTGTGAGATTGGCTAATGCACGATATTCAGCTTCAGCCGACGAGAGAGCCACAGTAGGTTGCTTCTTGGATTTCCATGAAATTGGACTATTACCTAAGGTAATAAAATATCCAGTGGTAGAACGTCTAGTGATTGGACAGCCTGCCCAATCAGAGTCGGTGTAACCATGGAGAGTCGGAGAACTGGATGAGGACAATAATATACCATGTCCAATAGTTCCTTTCAGATAGCATAAGATGCAATGAGCAGCATCCATCTGAGCTGATCTTGGATGTTGCAGAAACTGACTCGGATAGTTTACTGAGTAAGTGATATCAGGACGAGTGACAGTGAGATATAACAAGCGACCAATGAGACGACGAAAAGGACTTGGATCAGTCAACTCCACACTGTCAGTAGGAAGTAGTTTGAGATGTGTATCCATTGGAAAAGCAGATACACGAGCCCCTGTAAGGCCAGAGTCCTTGAGAATGTCAAGGATATATTTCCGTTGACACAGAAAAATTCCTTTGGGAGATCTAGAAACCTCAATCCCCAAGAAATACTGGAGACGACCAAGATCTTTGATCGAAAAATGAGAAGCAAGACGGAGCTTAAGAGATTTAATGAAGTCATCATCCGTGCCAGTGATGATAATGTCATCAACATAAACAAGGACAAAAATTGAGATTGTACCCTGCTGATATGTGAAAAGTGAATTATCACATAACGATTTTGTAAAGCCTTCAGCTAATAACTCTGAAGATAGTTTGGCAAACCATTGACGAGAGGCCTGTTTAAGACCGTAGAGAGACTTTTTGAGTTTAAAAACCTTAGACTCACCCTTTCGTGCTAGACCAGGAGTTATCTTCATATAAATTTCTTCATCTAGGTCGCCTTGGAGAAACACATTGTTGACATCTAATTGATGAAGAGACCATCCTTTGATGGCTGCAATGGAGAGTAGAACACGGACTGTGACTAATTTAGCCACAAGAGCAAAGGTATCGTAGTAGTCGATGCCTTCTTGTTGTGTGTAACCCTTTGCTACGAGACGAGCCTTATACCGCTCAATGGAACCATCAGCATTGAATTTGATCTTGAAAACCCATTTACAGCCAATGGTTGTTTTTCCAGGTGGCAAATCAACATATATCCAAGTATTGTTGGCTTCTAAAGCCATTATTTCCTTGGCCATGGCAGCACGCCATTTAGGGCATTTATTAGCCTCTGTAAAAGACTGTGGTTCTACATTGAGGATGACAGAAGCGACAAAACTTTGATGAGACGGAGTGAATTTGTCAAAAGACAAATAATTTGTCATCGGATAAAGTGAGTTAGAGTTACTCGTGGCTGTAGAGCAATAATAATCTTGCAAATAAGATGGTGGATGGCGATCTCGAATAGGACGAGAATGTGATTCAGGGACTGCAGTTTCTATGAGGTACAAATTTTAATATTTTGTGCGATGGCAGGAGGAGATAAAAAGCTATTCTCAGTTGCCGATGCCTAGCTGGGAGGTGCAACAGTTAATTGTGGCACCAGAGAAGGATCAGTTGCAGAAGGCAAACGCGGAGATGAAGTACCAGATGAAATGGCAGATGGTTGTGCAGATGGAATTATCAAAGATGCTGACAGATCTCGATTGTTCAGAATGATGCATTGAACAAGAATCAGAAGTAGGAATGATTGTAGAAGGTACACAGGATGATTGTGTGAGAGACATAGGAGCAAGTATAGAATCATAGGTAATATATTCAGATGAGTCATCTGACATAGGAAGAGATAAAGATGGATAGTTAGATAAGTCATGAAAAGGAAAGATATTCTCATGAAATACTATATCACGAGAAATATATGTTGATTTGGATGCTAGATCATAAATCATGTAACCCTTTTGACCATAAGGGTATCCAATAAATATGCCCGGCTTGGCTCGTTGATCAAACTTGTGAGAGAATCGCGTGTTTCTTGCAAAGCAAAGACAACCAAAGACGCGGAGAGAAGAATAAACAGGAGGTGCATTAAGTAAAATTTCATGCGGAGATTTATGAGATAAAACTGGTGTGGACAGTTTGTTGATAAGATAAGTGGCAGCCAAAATACACTCACCCCAGAACTTGATTGGTAAGTTTGCCTGAAATCTCAAGGCGCGTGCCACATTGAGTAAATGTCTATGTTTCCTCTCAACAATACCGTTTTGTTGAGGAGTGTAGACACAACTGGTTTGATGCAAGATTCCGTTTTGATGGAACCAGGATTGAAGCTCATTAGATTTAAATTCGAGCCATTATCGACTCCTAAGGTCCTGTAATTGAGGAATGAGTAATGAGTTGACACCAGAAGAGATGTTGGTGATCTTGCTGCCAAATTGTTTAACAACAAAGGCGAAAAATATTTGAGAAACTTTAAAGTTTCAGATTTAACTTTCATCAAAAACACCCAAGTACATCTAGAATAGTCATCAATAATTGTAAGAAAGTACTTGGCACCGGTTAAAGATGCAGTAGAAAAGGGTCCCCAAATGTCAGCATGAATCAATTGAAAAGGATATTTAGACAAAGAAACACTTTTATTGAATTTCAGGCGAGATTGTTTTGCCCTGGGGCATACATCACATAAGTGTTTAGACAAAGAACGAATGTAAACAAATTTGCGAGCTAAAAAATCAAAACAATCCATATGAGGATGGCCTAGACGACAGTGCCATTTGTCGAATGGCTTATTTGCAGCTAGAGATGAAATAGATGGTTGAAAACTAAAATGGTATAGGCCAGCGATTTGCCTACTCCATCCAATCTCCATTCTCGTGTGAAGGTCCTGGAAGATGCAAGACTGACGTGAGAATTTGATACAACAATTTGATGTGCTAGTAAGTTGACTTACTGAAATCACGTTGAATTTAAAACTTGGTATATGAAAAACATTGAGCAACCAATTGTTGGAGATAGATCAACAATCCCGGATGCATTATCGAGATGTGAGAACCATCGTGCAACCGAACCGTGATTGGGTTCGTGACTGAGGTGTATGACGAAAAACAAGAGAGATTTGAACAGATGTGGTGAGTTGCACCACTGTCTATAATCCAGGTATTAATAGAACAAGTTAAAGCTGTACTCTTGTGCATAAATATTAAACTTCTCACGTACACACTGCCACATATACCAGCAAAGGAATAGAACAGCTGGTATATGTGTCAGTGTGTACGTGAGAAGTTTAATAGTTATGCACAAGAGTTCGAATTTTTTACGCTCTACTAGCACTAGGTATGATGTAAATTTTCACTCCCAATTTTTTATTTTTCTTTTCTTTGGATGCGAATATATGTCTGCATTGCTTTAAAGGACAATGCTATTAATATGGGTACCATTTTGTTATGGATGAAGATCCAGGTAGGGCTGAGAAACAAGCTCGTGAAAAAAGAGTGTTGGATCTCTCTGGACGAGCAATGAAAATAGGAGAAGCATGCAACAATGTGATATTATTCAAATCGATATTCGAAGTTATAAATCGGCCCTAGTTAGAGAGTAGAAACTATTCACTGGTCTAAATGGTTTAGAATAGTTGTAAGTGTCAGGCGTGTGATTGTTATTTGGTTATTGAATCTGTTCTCAAGGTTGTTAAAGTATGTGATCTTGTTTCAATGTAAATTAGATTTTATCATTCTTGTTGCTGATTTTAAGAGAGACCCTATTTCACATTTAAGTTATGGATAGGAGCTGCATTTACCGATCAGAAAAGAAAAAAAAAAACGGAATTTGTCCAAAAAAATTTAAAACACGGTTCAAATGTTAAAAATTTTATGCATTAGCAAGGATGAAACTGTTCATCCTTTAAACTTAAAAAATAAAGCAAGGATGAAACTGGATGCATCCTGTGTAAAATAAAAATAAAAAAAAACATTTGAAAATGGACAGGATAAACTCCATCCTGTATTTTTAAATTTTTGTCCATTTAAACAAATCTAAATCTGTTTTTTCACCCAGGAAATTTTGATTTTGGTCTTTTTAACCAATTTTGTGAAAAAAAAGGAGTTGCATTTACTGTCATTTCCTTCTTGCGTGTATTACTAAAATTTACTCCACTGTACTGGTCTGTTTTAATATTATTGCGACCTTGACCACACCGAATGTAACAAAAGCAAAAGCACCGCACCATTGGTTCAGTTATTAGTTCAGTGATTATGTGCTTAGAAGTTTTATTGTTTTTCTGCCTCAGACAGAGAATGGAGATTGAGATAGCCTTTTTAGCCGTACACTAAAAACACATGAACGAACCAATATAACATTTTCCTTATTGAGAAAGTAGCCAAACTTAAATCCAAATGAACCACCACAAGAGTCTATACAAGTCCTGTAGACTTTATCAACTCTGACGGCATACACCAAACCCAACATAAATAAAAGCAAATTAACAAACCCTGAATCCCCTCAAAGGTGTCTTTTTGCATCTCCGACTCAAATTGCTTTACGAGCTGCATAAGAAGTTCCTGCATTCTGAAACAAACCCCAGATATCTGGATCAAACCTTGCATTTTCTTTGTGGGGAACCAACTCGTCAACGTTCACAATCACTATCGGAAACACCCCCCCCCATAGAAACGGCTTACTTTAACATTGGTTGAATTATCTTCACCAATTTCCAGCATGCCTGAGGCCGCCTTACTGATTGTCAACGGAGTATTCTTCGGAAATGTAATAACATCAAGTTCCTCAAAAGGAAAGTGCCTACACCCCCATCAGAATGGGCTACTGAGGCCCAAACATATGGGTGAGACTTGCAAGTGGTGCATGTGTTTTAGTGTATGTCAGAAAGATGCAATCTCTATATCAATTCTAGGTCTTTCAATCACCGAACAAACAGTTGCAGAAACAATTACACCCACATTTTCATGGATAAGAGTAATGTACCTACCAGTCACGGCATGAAATATGAAAGACAGTGTTGTACTGTTACTATCGAAAAACAACCATACGGTAGGATGGATGAACAAAATAGCGAAGAGTTTAGTGCTTACAGATGTATGAACTGCTAATGCCTCTTGGGATATAGAGGTGACCACTGCTATAGCAGGTTCTAGTGTCTGTCTGTCTTTCCAAATCACTTGAACGGGTGACTGCTCCTGCTAACATAGAAACTTGACTGACAGCACTCCATAATGGCATTCTACAAAAACTATCTCAAACTCCATTGCATTTCTAACAGCAAAAAAGATCAAGAAATGACATATCAAGTTTCATACACAACATTACTCTCATGACATTAGTCATCCTTCCACACCTATTGCATAACTCTACACTAATGGAAAATAATCCCTCTAAGAAAAAACAGTAACACTGTCAAAAATTGAAACACGGGTTTGAAAAAAGGTAGCAATTTATTTACCATGAACCAGCATTGTATAAACAGAACAAAACAACAACCAAATTTTACCCAATTTTCTTCCCTCACTTGTAACTAAGAACTCAATCCTAAAGCATTCTAACGCAAGCCCACATCATTTGCTCCGGTACTTCTCCACTTTATCTTTATCACTATATATCACCTTAGTTATGCAATGCTGGATTATATAATCCAGCCTGCTCCAGTACTTCTCCAGGCCAAGCAGGCTGGATTATATTACAAAACTAAGCACCCATGGCCTTCCCAAGCCTACCATGTATTTCCGGCTAGGAAAGTCAGACCTATCAACAAAAATTAGAGTGATTCTGGACACACCGTTCAAATGGACCCACACAAAAACCGCACAAACACATGAAAGTGGGCCCTGCCCCACTGGGAAAAACAGGGGGTCCAGCTTTGGGGTTTTCATGTGTCTATGTGGTTCTTGTGGAGTCCACTTGCAGTCTGCCAAGAATTTGTGAAAATTATATTCAAATAATATGAAATTATGCAACTATAATGTTTCACTCTCAATGAAAATCATGCCAACCGTCACAGAAGTGGGTATTCATGCAGATGCTGGTGTTATTCATAGGGCATTAATATATTCATAGGGCACTATTATATAAAGGCAAAACACCCAAGGCAGTCAGAAACTCCAGCGTAGGACTAGAGCTCAAAAAGTAGAAGATTAGTGGAATTCCACTGCAGCCGCATGGCGATGTAGATAGCATACAGCGCGAACTCGGTAAGAAGAAGTATGTATATCAGGATATGCTCTGGGTGACAACTACAGCAGGCAATAACACATCTACCAGCTTTAACAATGACAAATATCTACTCTAGATACCAATAACAAAGACAGCAAAGCCTAAAGCCTTTCTCAGGTCCTAATTCCATGTCTTAACATATGAAAGCATGTAGTCTAGTGCTACTACAAGAAATCTGAACAAACTAGCAAAGACTTTAGTGTTTACGGATGCGTGAGTGCCAATCCACGCCACCCCCAATCAGAGTAGGCTACAGTCTACAGAAGCCCAAACATAAGGGGGTGCCGCTAATTTTTTTGATTTATTACAAGTAAAGAAATGGTAGAAGATAAAAACATTAGACCCAACGAAAGAGTACTCAGAGAGCATTAAATTCTCTCTGGTTTAAATTACATTTAAGAATATATTACAACCAGAGAAGAACTTTCTAGGTTCTAGGCGTGTCGTAAACGATGGGATAAGAATGAATACGTCCTTGGGTCTGATTATTCAACTACTCTTACATCTGGCATGCAAAGGGAAGAAGAACTAACGGTAGATTTTTATTACTGGTATATCCCGCTTCCACAAGCATAGCCATAATACTAATTCAAATCCCAGAAGGCCAGATCTAAGTACGTAATCATTCTAAACCCTTGTCTGTATATGGATATTCATGCTGCTGTCGTTCATAAGGGTGAACCTTGCTTTAGCAAGTGGTTTAAGATTTTTAGTGTATGTCCAGACATGCAATCTCAATCTCCACTCCACATCTGAGGCAGAAAAAGGAGGAAATATCTAAACACATAATCATTGAACTAACAACCGAAGAATAATAGTAAGACAAGGAAAACTCCCATTTTTCCTCATTGTCATGCTAAAATGAAACTTAAGAAATTTCTAATTCTAAATAATGCTATACACATTCTCACATGCAAACACTCTCATTTGGTTGGTGATGTTGGTGGTCTTTCTTTTACGACAATTCATTAATTCACACAAGGCAAGTTTTAGAAGACAGACTCAACAGTTCTTTAACAACAACTGTCTAGTTTTGATATTATTGAGGAAGACGGGGAGCCTTGAATCTAACATTTATATCTTCATGGATAACAACACTAGAGATATATGAACAAAATAGAAAAGAGTTCAGTGCTTACCGATGCGTGAAGTTCTTAGGCCTCTTGGGAGACAGTGGCGAGCCTAGCTTTTAGCAGTCTCTAGTGTATGTCTGGTCTTTCGATCACTTGAACAGGGGAGACCACTCCTAGTAACAATTGAACTTGGCTGACTACGCTTCGTAATGGCAGCCTAGAAAAGCCACCCCGAGCTTCAATCCATTTCTCACCGCACAAAAGGATTAATACATTTACACACACTTATATCAGCACTGAACCAGCATTTCGCAACCAATACTCGAATAACGCCACATCAAGTCTCACACATAGAATTACTGTCATGGCGTCAGCCGCTCTTGAAAAAAGAAGTATCAGATCTACACGAGCAATTGAATTAGGAGAAGAATGATAAGCAACCACTGGAAAAAGTGTATCAGATATACATGAACAACTGAACAAGGAGAAGAACAATATGCAAGCTCTTGAAAAAAGAGTATCAAATCTACACGAGCAACTGATCAAGGTCGAGGGCGATATCTTATTTGGATGGTTGGATGACAGCCCAAGTGGGACTATGTCAAGAACGATATGCAAGTATGCAACCTCTCAACTCCCCAGGTACGCCAGTATCTAGTGGTGATAACACAACTAATGTTCAAGTGGTTAAGCCCGGTGAAGCAGTCCGGCATGTTTACTAAATGGCACAGGCCAGACGGGCTATAATCCCTTGACTATTCAGTTATGCAGGCCAACCAGGCTGGATTATATTAGAAAACTAAGTACCCATGGTCTTCCCATGACTAGCATGTATTTCCGGCTAGGCAAGTCAGACCTATCAGTATAAATTATAGTGATTATGGACACACCGTCCAAATGGACCACGCAAAAACCGCACAGACACATAAAAGTGGGCCCTGCACACTGGGAAAAACAGGGGGTCCAGTTGGGGTTTTCATGTGTCTATGTAGTTTTTGCGGCGTCCATTTGCAGTCTGCCAAGAATTTTTGTAAAAACTATTTATTCAAATAATATGAAATTATATAACAATAAATAAATTGGTTTCACTCTTAATGATAATCATGCCAACCGTCACAGAAGTTCAAGAAATGATATTTATCTATATATGGGTATTAATGTTGCTGTTACTCATAGGCATTAATATAATCATAGGGCACTACTACATAAAGGCAAAACACCCAAGGCACTCAGAAACTCAAGAATAGGATTAGCAGATAGATTAAACTGAGCTTAAAAAGTAGAAGATTGGTGGAATTCCACAGCAGCCGTATGGCGATCGTAGATAGCATACAGCGCAAACTCGGTAAGAGAAAGTATTTATGATGTTATGCTCTCGGTGACAACTACAGCAGGCATAACACATTTACCAGCTTTAAGAATGAGAAATATCTAGTCTGGATTCAATAACTAAGACAGCAAAGCCTAAAGCCTTCCTAACGTCCTAATTTATGTCTTAACATATGAAAGCAGGTAGTCTAGTGCTACTACAAGAATATGACCATAACATATAGAATTCTGAACAAACAAGCAAAGACTAGTGTTTACGGATGTGTGAGTGCATACCCGCCACCCCCGTAGGGGTGGGCTACGAATGTCCAAACACAAGGGTGAACCGAGCTTTAGCAAGTGGTTTATGTTTTTTAGTGTATGTCTAGAAATGCAATCTCAATCTCCATTCGGCAGAAAAAGCCTAAAATCTCTAAACACATAATCATTGAACTAAAAACTGCTGAACAATATTAACACAAGGAGAATTCCAATTTTTCAAGACTGTCATGCTAAAAACTTAAGAAATTTGTAAATCTAAATAATGCAAACACTCCCATGTCGTTGGTCCTTGCTCCACTTGTTTAGTGATGATTGTCAATAGCACGCCATAGCATGGCAGTGGTCTTTCTTTTATTTCAATTCATTAATTTACACAAGGCAAGATTTTTTTTAAAATAGACTCGAAAACAACAGCTGTCTTGTCTTGATTCTAACAAGGAAGACGGGAAGCCTTGAATCTAACATTCATGTCTTCATGCAACCTCTAAGACTACAATCATACACGCCGCAGGTACCCAGTATCCGGTGGTGAGAACAAAACTAATGTTCAAGTGGCTAAGCCCAGTCAAGCAGTCCGGCATATTTACTAAACGGCACAGGCCAGACGGGCTATGAATCCCTTGACTATTTAGTTATGCAGCCCGAGCAGGCTGGATTATATTAGAAAACTAAGCACCCATGGCTTTCCCAAGCCTATCTTGTATTTCCGGCCGGGCAAGTCAGACCTATCAATAAAAATTAGAGTGACTCTGGATAAATCCCCAAATGGACAACACAAAAACCGCACAGACACATGAAAGTGGGCCCCGCCCTCTGGGAAAAACATGGGGTTCAGCTTTGTTTTCATCTGTATATGTGGTTTTTTGTGCCATCCATTTGGACAGTCTGCCAAGAAATTTTTGTAGAAATTAGTTATTCGAATAATATAAAACTATGCAACTATAAATAAAAAACAATTCTACGCTGACTGGGAGGATTCACGTGGATTCTCCCGTGTCTCACATTAAAAGTGGAGCCCCTAGGGCCCACCACCCAGAAATATAGGGGGCCCATTTTTTATGTGGGACAAGGGAGAATCCACGGTGAATTCTCCCGGTCAATCAATCATTATTCATGCTAACCGTCACAGAAGTTCAATAAAATTATATTTATCTACATATGGGTATACATGCTGCTGTTATTCATAGGGCATTAATATATTCATAGGGCACTAACACATAGAGGTAAAACACCCAAGGCAGTCAGAAACTCCAGCATAGAACTAACAGATAGATTAAACTGAGCTCAAAAAGTAGAAGATTAGTGGAATTCCACTGCAGCCACATGGCGATTGTAGATAGCATACAGCACGAACTCGGTAAGAGAAAGTATGTGTGACGTTATGCTTTGGGTGACAACTACAGCAGGCAGTAACACATCTACCAGCTTTAACAATGACAAATATCTACTCTAGATTCCAATAACTAAGACAGCAAAGCCTAAAGCCTTCCTAACGTCCTAATTCCATGTCTTAACATATGAAAGCAGGTAGTCTACCACAGGAATATGACCATAACATAAGAAGAGAACAAACTAGCGAAGACTTTAGTGTTTAAGGATGTGTGAGTGCCTATCCCCGCCACCCCAAATCAGAGTAGGCTACAAAAGCCCAAACATAAGGGGGTGCCTTGCTTTAGCAAGTGGTACATGTCTATGCCAACGGTTAAATTTTTTGACTTTTTACCAAGTAAAGAAATGGTAGAAGATAAAAAGATTAGAGCCAATGAAAGAGTACTCGGAGAGCATTAAATTTTCTCTGGTTTGGATTACATTTAAGAATATATTACAACCAGAGAAGAACATTCTAGATTCTAAGTGTGTCGTAAACAAGGGGATAAGAATGAATACGTCCTTAGGTCTGAGGATTCAACTACTCTTACATCTGGCATGCAAAGGAAGGAGGATCTTACGGTAGATTTTCATTACTAGTATATCACACTTCCACCAGCATAGCCATAATGCTAATTCACATCCCACAAGGCCAGATCTAAGGACGTAATCATTTTAAACCCTAGTCTGTATATGGGTATTGATGTTGCTGTCCTTCATAAGCACTAACAGATCAAGGCAAAGCTCTTAACGTTCAAAACTCCAGCTTAAGACTAGCAGGTAGATTAAACTGTGTTTAAAAAGTAGAATAACTTTGCCTAGGTAACTCATGAACGATGGTATTAACGTTCACAGAGTAATTGTGTGAAAAAAATATAATCAGACCTAAGGAGTAGGTAGTTAATGAACGTTATTGGAGTAGGCACGTTAATGCCTGTAGTTGTCACCCAGAGCATCGTTCAGAGCAACTCTGTGTGCAGGAGCAAAGCGATGGTATAGAGCACACAGAGTAACTCATGAACGATTCTCCGGGTGACACCTGCAGACATTACCGTGCCTACTCCAATAATTAAGACAGCAAGCCTGTAGCCTTCTTCGAGTCATAATTTATGTCATGACATATGAAAGCAGATTGTCTATTACTAATATTCGAATATGACCATGACATAAAGAAATGTGAAAAAAATTTAGCAAAGACTTTAGTGCCTATGGATGTGTGAGGTGCCACCCCCGTAGGAGTGGGCTACGAATGTCCAAACACAATGGTGAACCTAGCTTTAACAAGTGATTTATGTTTTTAGTGTATGTCTAGAAATGCAATCTCAATCTCCATTCTATGTCTGAGGCAGAAAAGGCCTAAAATTTCTAAACACATAATCGTTGAACAAACAACCGCAGATTAATAGTAAGACAATGAAAACTCCCATTTTTCTTCACTGTCATGCTACAATGAAACTTAAGAAATTTGTAAATCCAAATAATGTTATAAACATTCTCACATGCAAACACTCCCATGTCGTTGGTCCTTGGTCCACTTGTTTAGTGATGATTGTTCATAGCACGTCATGGTATGGCAGTGGTATTTCTTTTACGTCAGTTCATTCATTGATTCACACAAGGAAAGTTTCAAAAGACAAGCTCAACAGTTTATTAACAACAACAACTGTCTAGTCTTGATTCTATTTAGGAAGACGGGAAGCCTTGTATCTTCATGGATAACAACACAGTAAAGATATATGAACAAAATAGTAAAGAGTTTAGTGCTTACAGATGCGTGAAGTGCTTAGGCCTCTTGGAAGATAGGGGCGAACCTTGCTTTTAGCAGGTTCTAGTGTATGTCTGGTCTTTCCAAATCACCTGAACAGGGGTGACACCTCATAGTAACATTTGAACTTGGCCGACTGCGCTTCTTAATGGCAGTCTAGAGAAGCCATCTCAGTTCCATTCCATGTCTCACCGCACAAAGGGGTTAATACATTCGCAAAATTATATCAGCACTGGACCAGCATTGCACAACTATTACTCAAGCAGTGCCATATCAAGTCTCAAACAAATTGCATTAGCCGTTCTTCCATGTCATTTGCACCACTCTACACTAAGACAAAATAATCCCTCTAGACAAAATAATCCCTCTAGGAAATAACAGTAACACGGATCAAAAATTGAAACATGGATTCGAAAAAAGGTATCAATTTATTTACCATGAACCAGCATTGCATAAACAGAACAAAACAACAACAACGAAATTTTACCAATTTTTTCTCCCTCACTTCAAACTAAGAACTCAAAACCTAAAGCATTCTAACGCAACGCCGCATCATTCATTCACTCCAGTACTTCTCATCTTTATCTTTATCACTATCACCTTCTTCATCATCAACATTATCAATACTCAAACCCATCCTAAAATTCTTAACATCTTCAACAACAGCACTTCTAAACAAACCCAAATCCACAGCACCACTTATCATATGATACCCTCTACTCCTCAATTGCTCTGGCTTATCATGAGGCATTGCAAAACCACCTAAATACACACCACCACTACCACCATTATCATCTCCACCCTTCTTCTTAGCTCCTAACACTCCTTTCTCTGCTATCCGCATCATTTCTCGAACCTTCTTATGCCCAGGATCCCACAAATACCCCAAACTAGCACTCAAATCCAATGGCCCCATCTGAACACAATCTACCCCATCAACTTTTGCAATATCTTCAATCTTCTTCACACCTTCTTCAGATTCCACCTGACACATAATCAACAATTCGTCTTCGTAATTCGTCAAGTACCCATCATTGATACCGTAATTCGACGCTCTAACAACCATATGAGCTGATCCACGAACCCCATTTGGTGGAAACTTACAGTAAGAAACAGCTTTTTTGGCCGATTTTGGACTTTCAATCATCGGAAACATAATACCCTGAGGACCTAAATCTAATGCTTTCTTAGCCCATGTTTCAGTCGATTCAGGGACACGGATAATCGAAGCCGTACCTGTAGCAGCAAGTGCTCGGAGACACGGGAGTGCTTCGGAAATCCCTCCTTCGCCGTGTTCAAGATCGACGACGACGTAATCGTAACCGGCGTGACCAGCAATCTCAGCTAGAGTTGGTGATAAACTGAGTAAGAACATACCATAGAGTGTTTCTCCATTAGCTAATCTTGATTTTAGAGTCTTTGGGTTTCTTTCTAATGGTGTTAGATCTGATGTTATTGAGTTTGATTGCAAGGGTTTCAGTGTTGAGAATGGGGATCTGGATGTGGTGGTGGTGAGGCTGATTGAAAGTGAATTTGATTTGAAATTTGTTGACGGTTTTGATTTGAAAGAGAGATTGTTGTTGAAATGAGAATGACGGGTTTGGATTAAGGAAGCAAGTGATGGTGGAGAGTGGTTGTTGAAGGTGGTGGTGGAGGTGGCGGTGGTGGTGGTGGTCATTTTTGGAGAATTGGGATGGTGGTGGAGTTGGTGAGAGAGTGTGTGAGAGGGAGAGAGAGATGGGTTATATCGGGGTTGGTGATGACAAATTCATGATGTGTCCATAAAAGATGTGCAAAAGACTACAAAACGTGGTCAAAATGGGATCTTTTGGACTACAGGTTGGCGGTGGTTCAGTATCTTGCCCTGGTGGCACCATGGTGCTCTGGTATATGTCACTGGAATGTAGCCGAGAGTAATCACACTTTGGTAGGGTTTGTTTGTTTTTTTTGTTTTTTGTTTTTTTTATGGGAAAATGAATTATATTAACTAGCAAATATAGCACATAAGATTTATAATTTCGTTTCTATCAAATACATTAGAGATAATGCTAGATTGCTTAACTTTTTGTTGTAATTTTGTAGACATATGTTGAAGGCTCTTTATTCTTGCTTCCTTGGCAATTTGATCCGCTGCTGAATTGTATTTTCTATTTGTAAACTTTACCTGAGCTTGAGTAAGATTTTTTTAAAATTGTCTTGGCTTCTTGAACGGTGTTTTCAGCTGTCCATGAGAGATTTGTGTTATCCTTGTTGATGTCAGTCGCAAGACTTTACAATCGCTTACTATTGAAACGCTAGACAAGACGTTGTCTCTTAGCCGCTTGACCGCTTTTTGTAAAGATTTCGCTTCCGCATGAAGAGCCAAGTAGCCGTCTCCGAACTCTCTTTGAAATGTGCATAAATGTCCGGTGATCTCGTCGAATAAACGATGTGAGCGTATCCCATTGAAAGATCTTGTTCCTTGAAAGAAGCATCAATAAATATTATCTAGTCTGTGTTTATATCTGACCATTTGGTATTGATCATCATTAACTGATTGTTATCCAGTCCCTGTGTGTTATTCTTTTGAGCGATGGATTGCAAAAATCTGTTGATCTGATCAATTAGTTGCATTGGATTTGGGGTTATCTTTTCAAAAACCACCGAGCATCTGTATTTCCATATGAACCATAAAATGGTCGAGATTTTTCCTACCAACTTATCCAAATCTGGGTTTAAAATCCACTCTTTAACCCATGATGTAATCGGATCCATATTAGCTGAAGAAGTTAAATTTCCTAGCGAAAATCTGAACCAAATAGTTGTGGCAAAAGGGAAAGATCCGAATAGGTGATTCTCGTTTTCCCGAACTTGAGAATTGCATAGTTGGCAGTTTGGGTCAATTTCTGGGCTATGTGCTCCTAGTCTCGAAGATATAGGCAAAGCTTTTCCAGCTAGCTTCCACACAAAAAGTTTAATTCTTGGGATTGCTTGAATTTTCCATATACTTTTCCATGGGAAATCTATTAACGAATTATCATCTTCTTGAGCTTGATTTGATAAGAAATTATAAATGTTTCTTGTCGAGAAGAGTCCTGAATGATGGTGTAACCATTGGATTTTGTCTTCTTCTTCTTTTCTCGGGGACATGGCTTGAATATTCTTTCTAACCTCGGGGCTAAAGTAACTGTCTAGTTTTCCTTGATCCCATTTATTCTCTACAGTTATGAGCTCTTGAACTCTTTTTTGAGTTGTGTCCTACGAGTCTTGTGGTTGCGGTATTATTTCCGAATTTGGAATCCATCTGTCTTCCTATATTTTAGCCGAGTTTCCATTTTTAACTTGCCAGACGAAGTTTTCTTTAATTAAATCTAGACCTTTTCGGATGCTTGTCCAAATCCAAGATAATTTAGAAACTTTAGAATCTTCCAGAGGATGAGAATTTTAGAAATATTTTGCTTTGAGAATTTTTTCCCATAGTTGGTCTTTTTCTAATATTAATCTGCTGGCTAGTTTAGCGAGAAGCGTTATATTAAATTGATGAGGGTTTTTAATACCTAAACCACCTTTACCAATAGGCTTGCATATGTACTTCCAAGCTCTGATGAATCCTCCTTCTCTTTTTGGTCCTTCTTTATTCCACCAGAAATTTCTTTGGATACGATCTAATTGATTCAAGGTTTCTTTCGGTAGGGCAAGCACCTGCATTTGGTACGTTGGGAAAGCTTGAAGGATATATTTTATCATAACTGTCTTCCACGCTTGAGATAGGAGTTTGGATTTCCAGCCTTGTAAAGTGGAGTAATATTTTTGTAGAAGCGGCTCGAAGTTCTCTTTATTATTTTTATCAAAAAATAGAGGAGTTCTGAGATATCTTTCATTTTTAGTCATCAGGGGAACTTTAAGAATTCTGGCTATAATTTTTGCATGTTTAGGATGAATTTTTGGGCTGAGGTAGACACTGGATTTTTGGAGGTTTATCATTTGTCCCGTTATATCCCCGAATAGGGATAGAACGTCTAGGAGATTTTTTGCTTCCCCCATATCATCTTTTGTGAAAAGGAAACAGTCGTCTGCGAAGAAGAGATGGGAAATATTTGGAGCATTTTTGTTGATTTGGAGGCCGGAAATTTTCTTCACCATTATCGCATTTTCTAGAAGCCAAGATAGAATTTCCATGTAGATCATAAAAAGGTATGGAGAAAGGGGGTCCCCTTGTCTTAAACCTCTCGAGGTTTTGAATTTTGACCCGGGTGATCCGTTGAGGAGGATTGAGTAAGAAGTAGTAGAAATTCATTGTATTATGAGATCTATCCACTTTTCATCAAATCCAAAGCTAAGAAGGGACCTTTCGATAAAATTCCACTCCACTCTATCAAACGCTTTAGAGAGATCTAATTTAAGGGCCAGATAACCTTTTGTCGCTTTTGAGTTTTTCATAGAATGGATGAGCTCATGTGCAATTATAATATTATCGGTGATTTTTCTTCCCGGAAGGAAAGCAGATTGGTTGGGAGAAATAATTTTGTTAAGAATAGGCTTTAATCTATCCGCGAGAATTTTCGAGATTAGTTTGTAGATGGTGTTACTTAGACTTATTGGTCTAAAATTAACTGGAGTTTAAGGAGTTGAAATTTTTAGGATAAGGGTAATTAAGGAGTGGTTTATATCAGTATCAAGAATACCAGTTTTAAAAAACTCATGAACTGTATTAACAATATCCGGACCGAATATTTCCCAATTATCCTTGAAAAAACCCGGTTGAAATCCATCGGGTCCTAGAGCGCCCCACTGATTCAATTGGATAATGTGAGCCAGATTTCATTTTTGGTTGGGCTTTCTAGAAGAGAAAGATTTTCCTCATCATATTTCATGTTTGTTTTTTTTGTTGACTCAGGGTCTGAATAATTATGTGCATCAACTTTTTAATCAAGACAAATGCACTTGGAATATTAATATTTTGGAATAGTTATTTGAACTGAATACTGTCAAACTCATCTCTAGTATCCAGATTTACAACTCTAAGGAAGACATATTAGTCTGGCTGCTTAAAGAAATTGTGTTTTCTCAGTGAAATCAACATGCAGGAAGATGTATAAAGAACATAATGTGATAGAATCTGTGGGGCCAAGAATGATCAAAAATTATAAAACATTGTGGAAACTCCCTCTGCTTCCCAGGATCTGACAGTTTATGTTATGGAAAGTTTTTTCAATCCTTCTACCTACAAGAGATATTCTAAGCATGAAAATGCTTGGAACTGTACCTGTCTGTCCTTTCTGTGAACAAGATCAAGAAACTCCAGCTCATGTTCTCATGGAATGTAATCTAGCAATAGCAGTTTGGATCTTTATCGTTGGTTTCTCTTCATCTCACTCTACCTCCCTCTAGGATTGGATAAGAAGTTGGTTTGATGATTTCCATGAAAGAAAGATTTCGACAGATGAATTCTGCAAAATATCTATCATTGCGTGGTGCTTATAGAAGGACAAATGTGATAAAATCTTTCAGAATGTTAACCCTAACCCTGAAAGAACTATTTTAAAATGTCGCAGCTTTATCAATGACCTCTTAGCTCAAAGAAGAATGACTCATAACACTGCCACTAGAGTCTGTGGTAGAAATGTGCATTGGTCCCCTCCTCCTATGGATGTTGTTTCTATTAATGTAGATGGTTCATTCTTAAACTCTAGAAATACAGGTGGGATTGGACTAATAATACGAAATTTTGCAGGTGTCAGCAAACCGCAAGGTGCATCTGTCTGACAGGAATACGAAATGCAGAGCAAGCAGAATGTATGGGACTGTGGGAAGCTGTGAATTGGGCTCAAAGGTTAAAGCTGGAGAGAGTGCATTTTGAACTTGACGCAAAGACAGTAGTGGAAGCAGTCAATGCTTCAGTTGATTGGCAATTACTCAATATGATAAAAGACATTCAAGCTTTGTTTCGTAGTTTTAACTCTTGGAAATGTTCTTACATTCCTAAAGAGGGTAATAAAGTTGCAGACATTCTCTCTAAGTTAGCTAGAGAAAATGCTTTAACTGTTACATGGTCTAGCTCTTCTCATGTTGAGATTAGAGCACAACTATGTGAAGATCAAACTCATGTACTGGTCTAATTTTATTTAATACATCATTTTTTCGCTTCAAAAAAAAAAAAAGGGTGTGAATCTGATTCAGATTCTGACTCGGTTCGAGTTAAGTTTCAGATCGTCTGTTTTTTTATTTTATTTTCAGTAAGATTTGACTTAAACCTAACTCATGATTCAGACCCATTTGAGTCAGGGAATAAAATGCTCATGATTTATGGGACTAATTAGCCACTGACTCATATATTTTTGAGTTAGATGAGTCAAATCTGACTCAAAAAACAAACATATTGGGTGAGAATCAGATGATTCAGGTGATATCAGTCAGATCTAGACGAGTCAAATTCAGACGACTCAAATGAGTCAGGAAAAAAAAGGTGTAAATTTTTTGAATTCTTAGTTAATAACTTGTTTGTTTCGATTCAAATTTGGATTAACATCACACTCTACCGGAATCGGATGTTAGATCGTTTGTTTTTTGAGTTTAATTTCTAATATCTTACTCGAGGTCTAGCTCGACTTATTGGGCCGACCGAGCGAAGCGAGGGAGGTCCTTTATATGGCCACTTTTTTGTAAAATCTAAGTGATCAATTACCACAAAAAGATTGGAAATGGTTAGGGCCGAAAAACCAAAAATGTTCCTCCCTTTTAATCCAATTACTATAACTCCTTGTGTATCCTATCTTTTCAGGGTATAATTGGAAAGCAAACTTTAATATAACATATCTAAAAATCCGTGCCTTGGAATTTTACAAATTTTATCTCGTTAGAAAGGTTATAAAAAACTCTACGCAACAAGTATAAACAACAATATCAAATTTGGAGTTTTTACGAAAAAATCGGAGATATATATCATTTTAGGCACAAATTTAAAAAATTAAATGTATATCCATTATGCAAACCATCACAAAGGATACATAATACTTTATGTAGCAAAATATTGGTTTATGCATCAACTAATTTTCCATTGCAACTAATAAAACGATGTACTCCATCCGTTTCAAGAATAATGATACTATCATTTTAGGCACAATTCTCGAAAATTGAATGCATAGCCATTATGCAAACCACCACAAAGGATGCATAACACATCATGCAACCATATTTTGGTTTATGGATCGACTAATTTTCCGTTTCTGAAAAAGTGATACTTTCACAACCCGTTTCAGGAAAAGTGAAACTTTCGCTCCGTTTCGGGAAAAGTGAGACTTTCGCTCCGTTTCGGGAAAAGTGATATTTTCGTTCTGTTTTGGGAAAAGTGATACTTTTTTCCGTTTCGGAAAAAATGATACTTTCGCTTCATTTCAGTGAGTAGATTTCCCGTAGCCAAATTTTTGAGTTCATAAAGGATCGAGTTCAATTGGAAACAACAAAACTATAACAATGCTTTTGCTGGAGAAAAAATACCAAAAATTGCAAGAGGTTGATATCCAAAACAAAAAAAACAAAAACAAAAAAAAAACCCTCAAAAATTCAACAAATATAAGACTGTAATAGTAGTAAGAGACTAGAGACCACTTGATGCGAAACTGGAAGCCATGGCATTGTCGACGTTTCTTCGAAGACGATCTTTCTTTTCACTTGACAGCAATTTGGCAAATCTTACAAGTGCTTCTTCATTGGTTTCTTGGTGCCAAATATTTTCTTGATCATTATGCACCAGCACGGGTTCGAGTTTTCCTGTCTCTACACTCACTTGTGTAATAGGTTTCTTTAACAATTCTTGGCCTACTCTGACAAGACACTCCAGATTTTCTTTTGTAGCTATGTCCATTGAAGATAATGGTGCACTACTTTCGGCCTTTGAGAAGTTATGTTGAATTCTGTAGAAGTCGATTTGGTTAGCACCAAGCCAGAGTTGAGACAAAGCTAGGATAGATGCATTGTTGTAATACGATAAGTCAGACTCTGCTGGTGAGAACAAATCACCGAGTCCCTTGGTGTAGCGTAACCAGTCTGCAACTCCCCATTTAGCTGCAATGTCAGCTGTTAGTTTCTGTTTCTCTGCCTCTACTCTTGTTGATGATCCAGTCCCTAATGATAGTACCAGAACTTTTCCGTGTCTTTGGCGAAAGAAATTTGGATTTCCCTTGCATACTCCGGGGAGCAGTCCGTACGGAAGTGTTATCTGCAATCACAAAGAAAATCTGTTTGATCAAATTTTCAATTACTAGACATATTTCTGTAGTTTAGGTTCAAAGAGCACACGGAATCAATTTGTGTACGTATAAACAATATCTTACCGGACAATTAGCAGCTACTCCACCATCAATGAGGTTAAACTCTCGTACTTGTTCCCTTTCATCCACTTTGGCTTTCACTTGGAAACGGTGAGGAGGAAGATAAGTTGGTGTGGAAGAAGTGCCAATGCAGACATCTGAGAGTAGTGGATCCTCTGTTAGAGAGGTTTTAGCTTTCTCAGTGGTGAAGATACAGGTGTGCCTTAACTTAACATCGTACGCCGGAATAGCAACCGAACTTAACGTTTGATGCAATCTAGTTTGTCCAAGTAACTCCCTCAAAAGTCCATGAAAGTATTCACCATCATACTTTGGTCCGCCAACCATGTCATGAATCCATTTTTTAGCATTATCAAGAACCCCACTACATACACATGCAAAATAACCAAATTAAGAACATAGTAAAATCGATAATAATGTACTGTAATCGAACTATCCAAAAAGATTTGTTAAATTTATACCGATTTGGTTGTGGGAAGATTTTTGGGCAATGGTCGAGGTAGAACTGAGGTATTTCCTTTGCTGCAAAAAGTGGCCGGTTGTGCGTATCTGGTGCAGTTAGCATGGTTGTAATAAGACCACCTGCACTACTTGTCCCAGTGATGATATCAATATAGTCGGCAAGTCTAGATTCAGGACCATCCAGTTCCTAGATATATAGTTGCACAGCGAAATTCAAGATTAGCTACAAATTATGAGATCAAAAAAGAGTATACAAATAAAGACAAAAAATATGGAATAAAATTACACAGAGAGTTCTTATTACCTGTATTTGAGCTTCAAGGAATGCTAAAATTGTACTCGGGATGATTCCTCTAACACCTCCACCATCTATACAGAGAATTGTGATTAGTTTCGATGGTGGTAATCGATCATCATGATTACTTGCAGAACCCTCCACTTTATCCATGAATATATATATGCTGATTAAAAAGAGATGAAATTTAGCAGACTAACTTTGTGTAAATTTGTGAACAGAGATAAGAAGTAGTTGTAGTGTGGTTGATGAATGAATAATGGATTAGTATTTATAGGCTTATAACATTAATTAATGTGTAGATAAGTTCGTCGTAACAATTTCTATAAGTTGAACAGACTAAGTAAAGGAACAATCCATATTTCTTCAAGTCATGCCTTTTTTATGATTAGTTCTGGATAACTAATACCCATATTAAGCATATACTTAGCCAAACTTAATTGAATAAAGCTTAGAATTAGCAATTCCACTGTATAGGAGCTTCAATGGATGATCTGATCCTATCCACCACCTCACTTTCCTTTTTCTATCAATGTAAAAGGTTTATCTAGAATTATCTAGTTTCTTGAGAAGAATCTTGATTGCGTGACTACTAATGGGGGGAACGAATTTTCTTAGGGGTGTACAAAAATCCATACGAGAAAAAACTTCTCCGTGCACTGGATTAGTACACCCCAAGCAATTTGGTGCCACCTATTAGCAGGGTTATGTTTAGCCGTATCAAAACAAAATAATTCCTAGATATTTCAGAAGGCGGGGAACTCTTGTTTTTAGGGAACTACTTCTAGATCGAATCTATATATTTATCTGTTTGGGTGAAATACTTGCCTGATCTTATGTTAATTTTGTCTCATCGTTAGGGTTATAACTTATAACAACAACTAGGAGAAGTTAGCAATGGGTGGTGGTTGTGGTGGCGATACATGTGATGAACATAATCCTCCATATAAAACTCAACTCCTTGGTGGTGTTATCAATGGTTATTCCCCTTCCGATGATCTCAATGAGGATAAAATTCTCACCATTGATTTCACGCGTCTTATGCGGAAGATTGAATCCCTTCTCTTAGATGCTTACCTTGATCACGAGCCTCTACGTAAGTATTATTCTGGTTCTCCTGATTATATCACTCAAAGCATTACGTTCGATGTCAAAAGTCTTGCAAAATTAGCTGCCTTTGGTTTATACAATCGCCTTAGGACCATTGCGGAGATCTATCATCCTCCAGCATTCACTACGAGGATGAATCAGCTTATTCTTGTCTCTCGTAAACTTGAGTTTCCAGCTTTCTTGAGTAATTTGCTCTCTTCAATCGGCGCGCTTCAAACTAATTCTAGTCAGCAGAAGAATGTTGTCTTTGTTTATGCGACTTCTGTTGTTAATCAGTATACTCTACGCTACTTGCTTTACAAAAGACATACAGCACCATATGAAGGACGTTACAACCGACTCATCACTAATCTTCGATTATGTGGAATTGGGCTCTGTACTATGTCGTATTACTACTAGTAACGGGGAAGGTGAGGATGGTGGTAGCGGCTTGTTAAATGTTTATGGTACCGAACCTCCCACACGTTACCAGAATGAAGACATTGTTTACTCGTTGGCCTTGATGGATCCGGAACCTAGTCTAAATCCGTTTGATAGTGCCGTCATCAAACAGACTAATGGAAACACAAGTGATGCTGCGAGTACCACTACATGTATCCTCGCAGAAAACCTCTCCCCCAGGGAAGTTAGCTCTGGTCTTCGTTGTCGTCTCCTTGCTGCAACAGAAAAAAGAAACGCTAAAGAAGATGAATGCATGCCATCATTACTTCCATTAGAAATAAATTAATACCCTTGCTATATACTTTAGTTTTTTTCTTTTTCTTTTGAAGCATAAGTTTTTATGCATGGCTGAACTGAACAATTGTATAAGCTCTCTTAACCCAATTAGGGTACTAGAGGCAAGTATTTATATTAAGCATATTGGACTTTAGCTTACAGGACACTTTACATAAGACCAACAATACATATGGACCGTAATATATAAACTATACATGGACTTCCATTCTACACCCCCCTCAAGCTGTACGCGGTGGTAAACAACGTGAAAGCTTGCAACACAGGAAATGAAACCTCTTGGTAGAGAGACCCTTAGTAAACAAATCCGCAAGTTGATGTTCAGTTGCAATATAGCGAAGAATTAAACGACCTGATGAGATACGTTCTCGCACAAAATGATAGTGAATCTGAATATGTTTCGATCGCGCATGCTGAATAGGATTGATAGCAAGATACGTAGCACTGATATTATCACAATATAGAGTTGGAGGCTTTGCCAAAGAGAAACCAAGATCTTTCAGCAAATACTGAATCCATGTGAGCTCAGGGGAAGTAGATGATAGTGCACGGTATTCATCTTCAGTGCTACTAGTAGAAACTGTAGGTTGTTTCTTAGAGCCCCATGAAATAAGGTTTTTGCCCAAGAAGATACAATGGCCTGAAGTAGAACGAGAGGTATCAGGATCACCTCCCCAATCAGCATCAGAAAAAGCCGTAAGCTCCATAGAATTGTTGCGCCAAAAGGAAATTCCATGACCAAGTGTCCCCTTTAGATAACGAAGAATTCGTTTAACAGCCATAAAATGAGCTTGAGTTGGGCGATGCATATATTGACTAACCTGATTAACCGCATAAGTAATATCAGGACGCGTCATATTGAGATATTGTAAGCCTCCCACCAAACTACGATACAGTGTAATATCAGAGAATAATGGAGCATCATTGAATGAGAGTTTAGAACGCGGCGCCACTGGAGTAGAAACAGGTTTAGAATCAGCAAGATCAACTCTTTTCAAAAGATCCAATGTGTATCGATTCTGAGTTAACACAAGACCAACTTTAGTTCGCGTAGCTTCCAAACCAAGAAAATAATGCAAGTCGCCCAAGTCAGTCATAGAGAATTCCGACTGAAGCTTCGGTAAAAGAGAATTAATTCCCCGCAAAGATCACTACCAAGTAAGAATGATATCGTCAACATAAAGTAAGAGAATCATAATCCTCAGACGGAGTGTTTAATAAACATAGAATGATCAGATTGAGAAGACTGAAATCCAATGGCAAGAAGAAAAGCAGCAAAGCGATTGAACCATGCACGAGGAGCCAGTTTTAAACCATATAAAGCCTAGTGTAATAAACAGACGTGATTAGGATATCTAGGATCAACAAACCCCTGAGGTTGTTCCATATAAACCTCCTGGTCAAGAGAACCATGTAGAAATGCATTCTTAACGTCAAGTTGCTTAATTTGCCATGAATAAGTGATTGCAAGACTAAGAACTAGACGAACTGTAACCGGTTTCACGACGGGACTAAAAGTCTCATCATAATCAATACCATATTGTTGAGAATACCCCTTAGCAACCAAACGTGCTTTGCGTCGATCAAGAGAACCATCAGGTTTTTGCTTCACACGATAAACCCATTTAGAGCCAATAATATTCATACCAGGTCGTCGAGGAACAAGAGACCAAGTGAAATTACGTAAAAGAGCATTGAATTCTTCAATAATGGCTGCCCACCATTCCTTAAACTTAGAGGCAGCAGTAAAACTGGTTGGCTCAGAAGGAAGAGATGCAAACTGGGCTGTAAAACATTGTAAGATGGGATATCGTGTAGTAAAACAGCCTTTAAAGCTCCTAGGCTGAATAGTATTATCCTTGAGGCGTGTCACCATCGGATGAGCATTAGTAGTCAACTGAGGAGGCTCTTGTACAGTTGGCAAGTCAGCTGAATTTATATGCAAAGCAGAACCATCAGAAGTTGCTATAGAGGGAGATGCCGGTGTGGAGGGAGACGCAGGTGACGATGAAGAAGAATTATCAGAAAAAGAGAGACGACGAGGAGATAATGGCATAGAATCAGAATGTAGTGAGGAAGAAAGTAAAGGAGAGCTGGAGGAATTAGACGCTGAAACATTAGATATAGGATTTGGAGAAGGAGCAAGAGGTGGTGGTATTGGATTTGGTGGAGATAAAGTAACATAATCAGTAGCTGTAGAAGAAGAATTCGGTGAAGGGAACTGAGAAGAAAGCAGGTGCGTGGTTGAAATAGGATTTGGCCAAGTTAGACTAGTTGATGTAGCCGGATTAGAGGAAAGAAAAGAAGATTTAGCACCAACATCAGTTGGGTAGGGAAAAATGGATTCATCAAATATAACATGACGAGAGATATAAATCTTGTTGCTCTTAACTTCTAGGCATTTATATCCCTTATGACGATCACTATACCCAATGAAGACACATGGTAGAGTTTTTGGCTGTAATTTGTTACTTCGAAATTGATTTAAGAGTGGATAACAACGACACCCAAAAGCTTTGAGGAAGTCATAGTCAGGATGGCGACTGTGAACAACAAAATAGGGAGAATTATGAGACAAAATTGGAGTTGAAAGACGATTTATCAAATAAACAGCGGTTGCATAAAATTCAGCCCAAAAACTCTCAGGAAAACCACTTTGAAGCATCAAAGCCCGTCTGTTTGATAATATGACGAATCTTTCGTTCAAAGAAGACCATTTTGTTGAGGCGTGCTAGGACAAGAAGATTGACTTAGAATACCATGTTCAAATAAGTAAGATTTCAAGGGATCAGCAAATTCAGTGCCACCATCAGTTTGGAGGACACGTATGGTTGTAGAGAATTGTTTTTCTATCATGGCTTGGAAGTTGAGAAAGCAACGAAAGACTTGTGTTTTATCAGATAGAAAATAGACCCAAGAAAAGCGAGAGCATTCATCAACAAATAGAAGAAAGTATCGAAAACCACAATTAGATAGAAAAGGTGCAGGACCCCATAAATCTGAGTGTATAACAGCTCCAGTTTGATTGGAATAAATATTTCTAGAGGAAAATGGAATACGATGATGCTTAGCACCTACACAACTAGAGCAGATAGAACTAGAAGAAGAAAGACTAGAATTAAACAATAAACGAGACTTGAGAGAATTGAAGACAAAGCGGTATTGGGATGTCCCAAGCGCATATGCCACACAGTGGGACTTGTTCGAATACCAATAGTAGTAGCAGATAGGGATGGAACAGAAGATAGTCGAGAATCGGAAGGAGCACTGGGGAAAATAGCATACAATCCAACTTCATTCTTGCCCTTGTACAGAAGAGCTCCCGTTAGTTGATCCTGAATGCAAAAACCATCACGGTCAAAAAGAAAAACACAGTTAGAGTCACGAGTAAGTTGTCCAACAGAGATAAGATTCTTGGCAAGTGATGGAACATGTAATGTGTTTTTCAGTAGAAATTTGGATGAAGGACAGTGAAGAGTAATGTCACCAATTCCTGTGATAGGTAATAGTTTACCATCACCAACTAGAACTTTATCATTACCATTATAATCATAACGATTTGTCATCTAGGAGGAATCCGATGTCATGTGTGCAGATGCAGCCGTATCATCAAACCATTGGTTTTCGTACGGCATTGGTTGAACTTGCAAAGCTGAGAAGGCCTGTGGGAGTTCAAAGTTTGGAGCTTGAGTAAGTCGATGACATGCCTGAGCTGTATGACCCTTCACACCGCACCACTGACAAATAATAACCGAGGTTTGAGGTGGAGGACCAAGCACAGATCCCATATTGTTGTTGCGACCACGACCATAAGAAGTAGACGGATATCCACCACTGTTGCTAGCACGACCACCATTGTTCCAACCATTGGTATTAACACTATTATTCCAATGAGTATTCCAATTAGTGCGACCACCAGAATTATTGTAGCCGCCTCTGTAAGAGCTGGTGTTGTTTCCACGACCAAAACCTCCTCCACGGCCACGACCAGAATTGCTGGAGAAACCACGACCACGACCAGAGTTATGTTGTTGAGGTGAGTTCTGTTGTTGTGAACCATCACGACCAGTAGAAGCACCAGCAAAAAAGGAAATTGGATTTTGAGCATCAGCAGCATGGGTTTGCAGGTTTTGCAAATATTGAAGATGAGACTCATGAAGTAACAAAGCATGAAGTTCAGTAAAAGTAGGAAGAGTAGTTCGGGCTATAACGGCTGTATAAATATTAGACCAATCAGCACCCAGTCCACGGAGAGTTGTGGAGACAAGCTCAAGATCGAGATCTTGGTTGAAGAACTACTGCCAAGGAATCAGATATTTCTTTAATCTTCAGAATATATTCAGAGATGGAAGAGTTACCCTTTTGAATGGTTGATAAGTTTGCTTTCAATTGAAGAATACGGGCTGGGTTGATTGTTGCATAAGTAGATCGAAGATAGTTCCATACTTCACGAGAGTTTCCACGTCTTGCACATTCAGACTTGATGGTTTCAGTGAGAGAGCAGTTAATCCATGAGATGATAGTTTGATCAATAACTTCCCACTCCTCACAGGCTGGGTTAGGAGTTCGAGCTTCAGTTTCTTCATCAACAAGCTCGGCAGCTGGTATCTCATAGGACTCGTGAAGGTATTTGAAAAGTCTTTGAGATTTAAGAATAGGGATTATCTGAGATTCCCAAAGAAGATAATTGGTTCACTAGTGGAAAATGCAAAAAAAAAAGTCTGCCAAAAATGCACTTATAATCGGAAAAAAGGACCGTTTACGGGGGCCCTAGTATTGTAGTCTTATTTCCCGAAACGACTGCGCCTGGGTGCCATAAATTTTTTTAAATTAAGACCACCTTCACCAGTCTGAAAATAAACACTGGTAGACACGGTCTTATTTCTAGATCATATTTTGTAAAAAAAAAATGAAATTGATTCAGCTAAATTCAAAACTGATTCAGCTGAATCTTGAACTAGAATCAGATATAATAACAATGAATAAGAAACTAAAATTGAATTTATATTCAAATACAACCTGAATTCTTAAGTCCAAACACTTCCCATTCAATAAAATTTGAATCCATTGAATATACAACACACTGACCACAGCTGATTTTAACTGACACTTGGGTTCAGAATCACCAAAAAATTGTAAGCAAAACCTAAATTAACACCAATATAAGTTCTGAGTTTTCTTGAAGATAAGCTCAAACCAACAAAATGATACAGTACTTGATGATGAACTGAGCCGCAAAACTCAGAATCGCATACCTGGAGCAAAAATAAGCTTGGCATTAGTTTACAAACTAATTTCAACATGATAAGAATAGACATTTCAAAGATGATATATAAACTAGTGTGTAATTCATTGGCCATACATTAGTTGATCTACACAAGTGCGGTATACAAAACATACCTGCTTATATTGTTATGCAATAAGCTCGTAAATAAAGGAAGAAAGAAAATGAACATATCTGGTGTAACATTTGTCTTAGAATTCCACAAGAACATGCAACTGCAAGATCATCTTGAACCTGCATCAATGTATTTGAGCACTTATCAGTAGTCATCCCAAAAGGAATTAGTCACTGCTTTTAAACTCTTAAGACTAATATAAGGATTGTGTAAGACTAATAAAAAAGATGCTAGGTTATGATAAGGATTACTCTTTTAGTCTTCTGAACAACCTGATCCATTCTGCGGTTTCAACTAAAAGTGTGTACAACTCAAATATATCCATCAACCATTAATTCATTCTGTGTTTTCAACTACTCGAAGATCCTTTATGTGGAGAAATTAGAAGTGCGGGTTCTTAAAACAAACATAACAAAATAAATGGAGCTAACGTTTACCTTGTTACCCATGAACTTAGGCAAACATTCTGGGTTAATTACTATGCATGGATTACAAAAGTATAAACTTTGTCAGAGTTTATGTAATAGATTGATAAAAAAAAATGCAATTGCCTATACAACCTTGAACAACAGATTGAACTGTGTTGTTTTAAATATCCACACAAACTCACCTTGTTAAGGAGCAGTAATGTATGGGGTATTGTTGAAAATTTTGTCATCTGCACAAAAAAGTCATTTCATCCATGATAAAAAAAAATGCAATTGCCTATACAACCTTGAACAACATATTGAACTGTGTTGTTTTAAATATCCACACAAACTCACCTTGTTAAGGAGCAGTAATGTATAGGGTATTGTTGAAAATTTTGTCATCTGCACAGAAAAGTCATTTCATCCAGATTAGAAATTCAATACTAAAACCAAACTAAACTAATCAACTGGAGAAACAGCTGAGCACAACTAGTAACACTAAAGAAGGTGAAGTTCATACTTACCCACAAAAGTATCAAAATGAGCAACATAGTGCGATAAATGGCATAGACTCGATATCCCCTGCATCGAAGAATGATTTGTTCAGTCAAAATAGAGTTAATATTCCCTTTTGTGGCTAAGGAATAAATCTGGCAATATGTTGCGAAGTTTAATAATACACCTACTAGAAACTAGAGCCACCTTCATCTCTCCAAATAGAACAATTGGTTGTAGGTCTCCATATAGTGTGTTTCATCAATTTCTAGAAGGTGGTATCCAAATCTGTGGGATTAAAAAAAAAAACAATTAAGTACCAAATAATATGCCATATAATACCAAGATCGATAATTCCCATCTGGAGTGTTGTGAATTTATAACAAATTTCATGGCAAGTAGGAATCGATGAATAATTCTTTCAATCGCTTAACACTAGGAACTGAATAACTCAACACCCACCAATCAGGTATAAAAGCGTTGGCGATATATGAAAGCTTTTTCAATTATGATGGTTATACCTAGAATATGAGGCAGGAAAAACCACATACGCATTTGCTTCCTAAAAATAAAAATAATAAAAAAAATTGTCAGAGGCATGAACGTATTCTACAGAAATTCTTGACCATGTGACACGACCAACACACCACACCTTTAGACTGTTTTAGACAGAATATGAGAGTGATGGGTTAATTGTGTCAATGAATGTGCAGTTTACCTCAAGTGACTACTGAATTGGGTGGAACTGATTTTGATTAGTATACCAGATAATTAACAACAAAGAGAAGCTCTTACAAAATCAAGTCCCGCAAATTTGTGTTGATTCCCATTGCAGAATTCCAACTAAACTTCCAAAGTTACACAACTTTTAGTTAGATAATAATACTATGAAAATAAAGTTGTCTGGTTCGCTTATAAGTTAGTGCATTTCAATAGCAACAATAGTAGCAACATCTACACCAAAATACTTACCCAGTGGTTATCTTTGACAAGCTCTACAATTGCACCAACATTTTGATGCAACTCTTAAACTTCGTATCCATAGATTTATCTATCTCGCGTTTCTGGAATAAATCAAAAAGATATAAACATTAAGAGTAAAAACAACATTAATCAAGAGATTTATCCAAGTACTAAGAAGGGGCACATTCAAATGCTGAATATGTATGTTAATAAAGTGCTTTCTGATACATGATATGATACTATCATTATAACTACCGCCTCCACATCTATAACACGCACCACAAAATACTACCAATCTTCGCCTTCACCATCTCCATAGTCCATACTACTACAAGCAACGACCACCACAGGTGAACCCCCACACCAGCTTCATACTACAACAAATGTCGCCATTATATCCCAATATTACTACAAGTCATCCCCCACCACCACCTTATCACTACAATAAGTTACGAACAGAACTGAATCTAAAGGACATAAAAACTAAGTAAAACCACTCAGTTCTTATAGATCTGAACATACAATGAAGCTGAGGTCTCCTTCCCTGTTAAGATATCCATTGCACTAACCAGAGACCCTATTCCAAGCCCCTGAGAGGTAAACCAAGATTCTTCAATTCATATGAGAAAACAAAATAAGAATTTCAAAGCTTAACTTTACTTTGTCGATGCTCAAGAAAATGAAACAACAAATCCATCAAAACAAAATCAAATTTGGCAAACACTATCAATGAATCAGCAAAAACACAAATCTGACCTAGTTCTGCTCAGTATACAATTTCTTATCCCTTCTTTCCGTAGACACATCCCACATGTCCATACCGATATGCTTCAGCGGCGAATCAATTAAGTATAAATCATAGTTACAAGAAAACTGAAAATTGAAAAAATTATGGATTTCATTTGGTGTTTCTTACCCTGCAATTAGCTGTTTGTAGATGTAATACTGAGAATCACCCATCACTCAAAGAAATCCAACACCAGTTAGGGTTTTCAATTTGTGTTCTTTTGTAATTGTTCACAAACAACACAAGTTACTAATCAATGCCTTGATTAGATCTGGTCAATTGAATGATTATTAGGGTTTTGAAATTTGAAATGATTGGGTATTTAGAGAGATCATGAGGAGATGAAGTAAAGATTTATTTAATGATGATGAACATAGTTCAGAAGATGGGTTTTTCGTTTTGAAGGTGGGGACAAACTGCTTGAGTAGATGCAGAAAAAGGTTTGGGTATAGGATCGATAATTTCTATGGTTGATTTTTCTTATTATCGAAGAAGGTGTTCAGTTTCTGGTTTAATGGAGGAGATGAAGATGGAGAAAGAGTTGCAGTTTCGGTAAGAAAAGAAGAAAGAAAGAGCAAGATGAGTTTAGGATAACTGAGAGAGAAATGATAAAAGAGGCAAAGCGTTGGTTTATGGAATTATGGAAAATTGAAGTAGGACCACAGAAACAAGTACCTTTGGAAGTCTTAATAGAAGTCTACGTGGACTCTATTAATATTTCCTAAACTGCCCCCTAACGTTAAGACTACTATGGGAGCTTGATTTGGTTTTGTTATAGAAAAGACTATCTTTGGAAGCGGAATATATAAAGAAAGCCTAGGAAAGTCTTATTCATGATCCCCAAACAGACTTAAAAAATCCATTTTCCACTAGTGGTTCTATCCAAGAGAACTATTTTTGTCGAAGAAGGCATGAAGGGTGGTTTTCCGAACAAGGAAGGACATGAATTAGACATAAGAGAACCTATGCTTTGCGAGATAGATGCAGGCATAGTTGGAGAGCCAAAGCTGTGGCTAGAAGCCATAGTACTGGAGGTAGAAGAAGCCATAGTACTGGAGGTAGAAGAAGCAGAGGAAGATGATTGAACTGGTGAAGTCATGATGAAGAGAAGAGCAGGCTAGGGTTTTGAAGAAAAAAAAAAAAAAAAAAAAAAATTTGAGGCTAGGGTTTTGGAGAGATCGTTCTGGCTCTTGTTACCATGAACAATTGTATAATCTCTCTTAACCCAATTAGGGTACTAGAGGCAAGTATTTATATTAAGCATATTGGACTTTAGCTTACAGGACACTTTACATAAGACCAACAATACATATGGACCGTAATATATGAACTATACATGGACTTCCATTCTACATGAACTCTTGTCGATCGATTCCAAATTAATCTTAATTAAGTCCAAATATATGCCATAAGAAATCAAAACAGGAATTAAAAAGACAATACCGCCAAAAATAAAACACAATATTCTTTTGTGGAATCTGTTTGCTTGAGCATACATGGAACCGCATCATTAATCCTACGTAATCTTTCCCAGTGCGCTAGCAGCCAATTTTACTATCTTCCTCAGCTTCCTTGACGACTTGTTGGCATACAGCATCCTCTAGTCTAGGCACTGATCGAGTTCCTTTGTTATCCGCACTTGACTACTTGCCTTAAAATCATGCCATTACCGTATTTGGAATTTCGCATGTAATAATAAGCTAGTACTTTCTTGACAAGAAGAGAATTAATTGTCTTTTACTAAATAAGAAAATATTTATATGTGCCTATGGTAGGAATTACTATTTAGTCCAATTTTTCATGACCCAGTTAATGGCTAGTCCACCCATGAAAATTATTTACTCGTTAGTCCAATTATTTACTCGTTAGTCCAATTATTTACTCGCTAGTCCAAAAACTTTGTGGAGATTATAAAGTGTGTTTTCTAAATACCTAAAACACCCTTAGAGATCTAATTAGTATCAACACATGTAAATATTACTAGTAATATGTTACTACATACTAGTAGTATCAATATGGTCATACTACATATCAATATGTACTATATTAATAGTAAAAAAGAATATGTTACTAGTAAATTAAGTAACTACTTTACTATACTAGTAGTAACATGTGTACAAGTAGACTAGTATACTAGTATAGTATTAGTTACTACTAGTATATGTAGTAACTAGTAATATACTACATATTAATAATACTAGGATATGACCCGTGCCATAATGGCACGGGGCTATGAGTTGTTTTGGTATTAGTTGTATATTTCTTTTCTTGCGAGAATACCATGAGATGAGTGTGGAAAACTCGGAGAATGGTAATCTTTCTTAAATTGAATTCGAAGCTTTGATCGATATTATTAACATCAACGGGATCGTTTTCTTGTTAGATGGTGATTAGGATGTCCATATATGAATGTACACAGACATATATACACCAGAGAGTAATTTTTTTGGTTGTAAAGATATCCAATGTAAGTGCATTATCTTGGAATCGGATCTAGTTTCATCTATGCTTATTGATAACTATCCATTCACAGTTGTTGCAAACAGAACCAACATACTTGAAAACCTAAATTCCTAAGATGGAACTCATAGAAATTCCTTGTTTGAATAGAATCAACTTGTCGATTGCATTCCAAATTACAAATGCAGTGCAGCCATCATTTAATTAGATTGTTATTTTGTGCTAAAAAATTAGTGCAATTCCGATTACTTATATTATTGCGGATCATACTCCGATTCTACTATCAATTTGTATCATGTATATTACTTTATATCATTAGTTGTTAGTGTGATGGACCTGATGGTCGATCCATCAGCAATGAAATTGGCATGAAACATTTTTCCACCATTGTTTTTATGTTTCTGAAGTTATAAAATGTGATGGTCCCATTGCTATGCTGCCAAATTATCACTTACCGTTTGTCTACTCATTGCAATCATTCGATGATGTCTGTGAACAAAGTTCAATTACTTCGATTTAATGTACTCCCTCTGTCCGTTTTTATCTGTCCTAATTTCTACTTTGGTATGTCCATTTTTATCTGTCCGCTCTGTTTATAGACATACTTTTCCCTTAAACTATCAAATATACCCTTTATTTTTATAATCATAAAATCATTTTTAATATCCAAATCTTAAATAATATTACCATATTTATGGAAAAAAAACTTACTCAATATCTTTGTATTAATTGTCATTTCCTTTTTTTAAATAAAAACATTTATGAATAGTTATAAAATTCCTAATAAACTTCTACATATTTTAACACTAATACTTTAGTTTTGGTAATAATATAACATTAAATAGGCTAGTCAAGGGCTAGTCATGACAATTTATAGGATTTCCATAATATCTTGACTTAGTCAAAGCGGACTCTTAATTTAGGACGGAGGGAGTAATTTTTTTAGTATTCCTACTTATAATTAAAGTGAATCTCCAACATTATTATTATTAATTCGGTTAGAGTGCCAATTCGTATACATTAACCCAGAAAACTCAACTACATCTGTGTCTCCCAGAAAAGAAATCCTATGGTTGCTCATCTTTTCCCTTCATTCGATTTTAGGCTCGCTTTGTCATTGGTTGGATAGTTCTATCAATTTTTCCATTTGGGGTTTCAGTGTAACCTTCGAAGAAAATTAGGGTATTATGTTAGATTCTATTGGTATTGAACGACTGTTAAACCTAAAATGTGTTCCAATTATGATAGCCTTTTTAAATTCCTATCCCGTCTTCGGACAACCTAGGAGGGATGTAATGTATCTCCATGGTAATTTTTTGGTTCTCTTTTATGTTCTTGGTGTATGGAAATTTTCAATAAACTTTCATTAACCATAACTTTTGCAAGCGATACGTGAAAATGTGATTGATATACCAACAGATTTCAACCAAAGATTGTGAAGTAACACATGAGAGGGTGTTCTATGATCATTCTATTTTAAAATTCTACATGAAGGATGTGCCAATAAAATCCTCATACGGATATTAGTAGGCATAAGATGGTCAATCAATGGTTCTTGATGCTCTAATGCATTTTTTTTTTCATCGAATATAATTGAAAACCAATCACATACTCTTGGAGTCTTAGGAGATAGGAAGGGAAAATATGGATCTTAAAAATGTCTTCTCTTCAGATTTAGTGTTCAGATTTTTTTTGGCTTATTGTCAGATTCCTAGATAATAATGCTATATAAATCTAATGCGAAGGCTTCTAACGATCCACGCTATAAAAACTATACCAAAAACCAAAATGGTTGTTTTTCAGAAATGTATTTTTGTCTGACATTTTCCCAATAAAGAAAGAAAAAACATAAAATCTTTAAGATATGCCTGCACCGTATGAAGATACGTAATTTCAAGATTCATATGATATAAAAAAAAAGAATATTAATCAGGAATCTCCAATCCATTTGATACCAACATGTACATGACATAGTCCAATAAGTGTCTGAAACTCTCCGACAGAAGTAGCAATACAGTTAAAAAAATATTAAAAAATTCTAAGGGCAATAACAATGAAACCGGGGCTTTCTTTGTTAATTATTTTCACTCCATGAAAATCTTCTTGAACGTAAAATAATAAAAGATTAAATGATATGGGTATTAGGAAACCTAATATAAGAGTAAAAATGAATATAGTACAATCATATTTGAATATCTTTTAACTGCAAACGAAGAAACAAAATCCAGATCACAAAATACAACATATAGAAACAAAAAGAAATCAAATTTCATATATGACCAAAAAATTTAGGCATGAGGCACCACCATTCTTTATATGCTAAAAATGTTAATTTTGATTATGAAAGGGATTAAGTTAAAAGAGAATTTAATTTAGAATACAATAAATGGTTTCACATTAAATGGGAAAAGTAACTCCCAAATAAATGACATTAAGAGGGTGGAGAGGAAATGAAAAAACTTATTAAATATGTGACACAATCTAGATCACTCTTTGTATGTAGATTGAAAATCTTAAATCTGGGGCTTAATCTCAACCCTTCTTTATATGATAAAAATGTAGATTGAAAAACTTAAATCTAGACCGTCCTTTATGTGTCTCAAATTTGGATAACCGTCCATATGGGAAAACACCATTGTCCCTTACAATATAGATAGTAATATAGTAAACTAGTATACTAGTATACTACTAGTAATACTAGTAATATACTAGTAGTAACTAGTAGTATATTAGTACCATATTAATATGTAATATCAATATATAACATACTCCCTCCGTCCCTAATTAGATGAGCTACTTGTAGTTTGCACAAATTTTAAGGCAAGGAGAAAAGTGGAGTATATTTAAGTATTTTTTACAATTATACCCTTATGGGCGATAATTAGTAAAATTTAGAAACGATTTATCTCTTAAACAATACCACGGTTTTTTATAAACTTTATACCGTTGAAAGACATTTTAAAACACCTACGCAACGAATATAAACATGACTATCAAATTATACATAATTCTTATAGAAAAAATAATCAATTAAAAGGGTAGTTTTAGAAATATCCCCTTGGTTAGTGAAATAGCTCATCTATTTGTAGACAAAACTAAAAACCAAATAGCTCATCTAATTATGGACGGAGGGAGTACTACATACTAATATTGATATTAATATTGACACTACATATAACATACTACATACTAATATGTTAATACATACTACATACTACATATAACATATTAATATTACTAGTATACTACTATAACATATATATTAACATATATATATTAATATTACTAGTATACATATAACATATATACTAGTATACATATGTTAATAGTATACATATTACTATTAATAGTATACATATTACTATTAGTACTATACATATGTTAATAGTATACATATTACTATTAATATGTTATATTACTAGTATACATATAACATATATATTAACATACTACATATTAATATTGACACTACATATAACATATTAATATGTAGTATCAATATATAATATATTGCTACTAGTAACATATGTTACTACATATTACATTTGTTATATATATATATATATATATATATATATATATATGTTACTACATATTACATATTAATACTAGTATACTACTAGTTACTAGTATTAATACTGGCATGTTACTACATACTACATTTGTTCTATATATATGTTACTACATATTTTACTACATACTACATATTAATAATAGTATATTACTAATTACTAGTATACTAGTAAACTAGTATTAATACTAGTATATATGTTACTACATATTACATATATGTTGCTACATATTACATATGTTACTAATAACATACATAGTATATTATATATTAGGGTTAGTAGAGTAATTTTACTCTTTTCAAATCTTTTTTAGACTAAGGAGTAAATGTTGTTTCCCGCTGGACTAGCCACTCATCCGGGTCGGGTTTAGTGGACTAAATAGGAAATCTCTCGTGCCTATGTCGAATAATAATAAAATATTCATAAAAACTCGAATCTCATCGATATAACACTGAGTAAAAGAATATATAAATAAATAACCAATATTTTTTCCCCTAGAAAACACTTCAAAATCTAATAACCATTGGGTACGTAATTGAATTCATAAACAAATAAAATCTTATTTTTCAGACTTTGTTAACACGGGTGGAGCCAAAAGCCGATAGCGTAGAACAGACTTAATTTCATCAGGGGAGAGGTGTTGCGCTAGGATACAAGTGTATACAGTGTTACCTCCTCCGCCAACAATGTATACACCTGGAGGTTTACTGTCAGATGTGGGTTGAATTCCGAAGTTACTCACATTGTATGTCCATCCAACCAGTCGGCTAAGCGCTTTATCTGCTGGGACTCCCTCAGCGGTGTTTGGCGGCACATCAGCTGCAACGGCAGCAACAACAGCAGAATTGTTTGTGTATCCGATAGTCAGTCCCACAATGCCTTGGAATGGATGTTGACCTTTGGAATCCAGCAAGGCCAAAGATCGAACAACATCTTCATTGACGTAATTGGTGGGATGTACCGTTCCAATAACTCTTAAAGAGCCGGTGCTTTTAATTTCAGAAAGGTAACATGTAGTCCAAAATGCACCTTCTAGGTGGTTGTAATCCAGAGAAGATAACCCAACACCACAAAGTCGGAGATTAGTGATCAATCGGTGGTAATCTCCTTCATGTTGTTTTTTGTTAATACGAGATTGAATATACTCGTCGTCATCAGACGGAGCATAAACAATAAGGACATCTCTCGGTGCACCGTAACAAGAAAGCAGGCTCAAGATTGAATAGGGTCAGGCCAGGTAGTTGGGTCCGCATGATTCAGCTGGAAGAGTTAGATTAAGTCTTATGGGATGCTAGTCTAGCACCTAGATTAGCAGTCAGGACTACCTCCTAAGTCTTATAAGAGTGCTAATCTAGCAGCTAGATTAGCAGTCCACGTCAGCCCAGCGCTGAACCATTCCGCGCCCAGCGTCAAACCATTCAGCGCTTTAAATCTCAGTCATCAGATCAAAAATAAATCTCTCAGCGCTGAACCATTCCGCGAAAAGGTAGTTTTTCAAGCGTTACCGAATCATTCAAATAACTATCTAGCATGCTAGTTCACATACTAGCAATCGGTAGGAGAGAGAACTAGTGTTAACTTTTTTGCCACACTTTTTTTTGAATTGCAACACTTAAGTGCTAATCTAGCACCTCCAATCTAGCCCATAAGACTTAGTCTTAGTCTCCTTTCTGATAATTAACTAGTAAGGCCACATGTGCGATGCACATACTTGAATTGGATTCTTTTAACAACACCAAATTTGATAATAATGAAAAAAAAATCTTAAAATAAAAATTTAATATCCTTGTTTGTACTCATTACGTAGATAATTTAAAGAGCTTTCCAAATATATTAATTTTGCAAAAATCCAATGTGTATTTTTAAACCTAGCGAGATTGGGGTATACCCAAACTAATTTGGGTATACCCAATAAGACAAAATCTGGTCATTATGAAGTAAAACCAGGCCACCCCTTAACCTTGTATTTTCTAAATGGCTAATATACCCTTGTTTAATTAACACTAAAAAATCTAATTAGCTTAATTAATTGAGTTTAGATTAAAATTTTTGAAAATGAAAATTCAGTAGGTTAAACCTTTAATCCGTCTTATGAGTTAGATTTCGATCAAAAAAATGGGTTTTCGAAAATGTTATAAGTCGACAAGGTCGACGTTTGAAGAAGGTGCCAGCTATATTTAGCCGCCATGGTATACGTTTGAATAATATGCCAACCACTTTCAGCCGGCTTGGTCCTTGGATGAAGAAAACGCCGACATGTTTTGGCCGGAAGGTTTTTGAATGAATAATAAGCCTCACCTTTGGCCAGCAATCTAACGGTCGGCATGTAAATATTCATTAACATGCCGGCTATAATATAGTCAGCATGCACATAATTTATTACACTACCGTCTTTCCTGTAGCCGGCATGTTAAGGATTTATAACCATGCCGACCTGTACTTATACCAAACAGAAAACAGAATATGGGAAGATGTAATTCACTTCATTCATGCAATTTTGGTTACTACACTGATTGAAACATAAAAATGAATGCACTTAGCATGTGCATCAAGCCTTTGAACACCTAGGCGACCCTAGTGGACGAGTTATAGTCTCGTGAGGGTTTACATAGAGGTTTCATAGCTTTCTTCTTTGCCTTTTGCAACCTGAACAAGAACGATTAAGAAAAAAAAATTAAAGGTCGGCAGGTTCGACATATATAACAAATCCGGCGGATAAATGGTCGGAAGATTAGATATTTAAATACATGTCGGCTAAACATAAACCGGCATGGTGTGATTCACATAACCTGCCGGCGTATAACAAATATGAACACATTACTTTACTGGATTTTTCTAGAAAACCAGTCGACAAGTTCCTTTACCCATACATTGCCGGCTAACAAATAGCCGGCAGGGTTCTTTCCAAATACCATATCGGTTTTAAAATTCAATGCATCAGGAGACACAAATCTTGAAATACAAATTTCAAGCAAGGAAAAATTTTATAACCATCCCTACTAAAAAAAACTATCGCCGGCAAGGTCTGAGGTTGAATAACCTACCGGCCCTGCAAGTAACAGTTACAGGTATTTAACAGCCGGCAAGATCTTCAAGCTAATATCTTGTCGGCCAAACCCTAACTATGAAAACCCTAAGTGGTCGATAACTAAAAACCTTGCCTACGCGGAAATAACCGAAAATCAAAGAATCGATTTTCTGACCTAATTTGACATGCAAACATGAAATTGAAGTACTTGAGTGAGTTTAAGTAGGCCCTTACTTTCTTAATCGCACTATTTCTTCGTTTTGAGCGGGTTCAATTTCTTCTTCAGCAACCGTTTTTTTCTTCACTTTATGTTGAACTAGTTTTGCAATTCCAAGGTTGTATTGATTAGGTTTTCGATTGACGTCTTTCATACGATTTCCCTTACGCCGTGGTGGATCCATTGATGAAGATTAATCGGAGCTTTCGAATCGACGATGTCAATGAATTAATCGACGAGTTTTGATGGTGGTGGGGGTGATGGAGCCGGTATGGCTGTGAAGAAGAAGAAGAAGAGAAGAAGAAAATAAAATGAAAAGATTATAACTGATTTAGGGTAATACTCCCTCCGTTCCATTTTAGATGATGTTTTAGGGTTATTTTTTTGTTCCACAATACTTGAATGTTTTCATATTTTTCCATAAAACTACCAATAACACCCTTACATTTATCTTGGAACTATAAGTTTATTTTAAAATTTACTAATAGCAATTAATGTTTGAAGACTTTTGTCATGGGTATAGATGGAAAATTTTCATATCTCTCTCCATTTCTTAATCTGCGTGAAAACTCCAAAAACATCATCTAAATTGGAACGGAGGGAGTAGGTTTTTAAAGGATGAGGGTAGTTTTGTAACTTACCCATTAGGACTCCCCCTAAAACCCATAAAAAAAGTCCCTTTAAAATTGGATATACCCCAATTAATCTGGGTATATCCCAATCAAGCCAGGTTTTTAAAGATATCTAAGTTTTAATTTTTTTCATCTATTTTAAAAACAATGACAATATACAAATATTAACTAAATGGGAGTATTATTGTCATGTGAAAAGGCTTCACCAAAAATACCTCTTTTCTTTATATTAGTACTAGTGATGCCACATGTGCGATGCACATGTTTGAATTTTGCTCTTTTAACAATACCAAATTTGATAACAATGATATTTTTTTCATAAAGTAAAATTTAATATTCTTATTTGTACTCATCACGTAGGTATTTCAAAGAGCTTTTCAAATATGTTAATTTTACAAAAATCCGATATGTATTTCGAAAGATATCAGTTTTTAAAAAAAAATTGATGTAGTTTTATAATAATGGCATTTATGTAAATATGTGAATATATAAGATTGTTTATGTAAGTATTGATTCAATGTACACTTTCACCCTTGAATACATATGTATAATACTGGTTGATATTTAAGGTCATATTAGTAATATCAAGATTACACCAAGCTATTTTGTCATTTTGTGACCAACCAAAATACCTCTTTTCTTTATATCAGTATAAGATAAGATAAGATAAGATGAATCAAGTTGGGTGTTGTTTCAAAGAAGAGAGATTAAAGTGTTTTATTCTTGCACTTATTTACCACCACCAAATCCAATCCGGTTAAGTAATTTTCACGAAAAAGGATTCCGTGCAAGCAAGACGACACCACACCACTACCCTTCCTCACTTTAACAACCTCCTTCTTTAGTTACTTACTAAAATGGAAAGACAGCCAGACGACTAGAGAAGAAAAAACAGACGGAGTGTGCAGCTGAAACAGTTTTGCTTTTTCTGGAGACGAGCTGTTGTTCAAAAAGAAAATCAAACCACTTGCTTAAGCTAAGCTGTATACGGTGGTAACATTAGAAATTTCGTTTCTATAAATCAAACGGTACGGATTACTACCACCATATCTTTTTTACACGTGCCATCACCAAAAGATAGACGTTGCTCTTTATATCGTCCAGCTGAGTCGCATGGCGTTTTGATTCCAATTGAATCTTCTTCCCTGCACCAGGGCATCACCTCTGAAATTCTAACAAACTTGCTATATTAAGAGATGATGGAGACAACATTTTCCACCACCATTACTGCAAAAAAGAGAGAGAGAGAAAAAGGTAAACATGGAGCCTATTGATCCTCAAGATCCTCCTCTTCCTCTTCAAGTTGGAGACGTAGTAGTAGAAATAATTGGAGAAGATGATGATCATCAAGATCCTGTCGTGGGTGGTGGTAATATTGGGGCAATAATTGAAGAACCTGAAGATGATGATGATGATGATGAAGATGATGTTTTTGTTGATAATGTTCCTCCTGCTCTTAATCATCTAAACTTTCTGATTACATCTGTGGTTGTTCGTGACACAATGAATAACAATATCATTCAGCAGCAGCGCTATCATACAATAATCATGAACTTGGTTGATACTGTTGTTGTTTTGAAGCAGAGGGTACTTGATGTGGTAGGTGTAGCTGTACATCAGCAAATTCTGGTGATGAATCATCGGATCATGAGGGATAATCGCCAACTGCGCCGTTATATTCAAAACCCTCTCGCCCTTGTCAGTTTAATCAGAATCGATCACCAAGATGACCAAAATGATGATGATGATGGTGGTGGTGGTGGTGATGATGGTGGTCGTCCTGAGACAATGGGTGATATGAATGGTGTTCATCATATGTATCCAGTGAGTGATGATGATACCCCGGAGCAGACAGTCCGGATTTTGGAAGTTGATGTCAGTGTGGGTGCTGATGATTATTATCATCAGGATCCAGCTAATTAATACTAGTTAAGTACCCTATGAATAAATGAAGAATTTGTTAGCCCGGTTTCAGTCTTGAGAAGGTGATTTTTGTTTTAGGTTTTAGGCGTCAACCAGTTCAGAGAGCAGTAGTAGATGATGGTGCATGGCTTCCTTGAAAAACCATCATCATGTACCTGTGATGTGATCTTGTTTTCATCATCAGTCTTATTTTCAATTCTAGATTTTGTAAGTTGTGTCGTTATCATTAAGCAATCTAGAATGTAATATCTTGATTTGATGAAATGAACACAACGGCTTAATTAGTTCCTCTTGTTCCAGAATTCTTAAGGCCATTAATCGATTTGATATTTTTTTCATTTTAATTAGAGTACATGAACCATCAGCAGGAACCATTTTATCTTGGGAATAAGATAACTTGTTTTCTCTTTATCCTAGTTAGCCTCAACAGTGGTATTTCCATTGTCCTTCAATCAATTTTGTTTGTTTGCGCACTATATATGCTTGCGCGTTTGTTTGCGCACTGTATATGCTAATAGTTTACTGTATAAAATGCAATCAAGTTTGTTAGTGAAGTTAACTCTGGTCTTCGTTGTCGTCTCCTTGCTACAACAGAAAAAAGGAACACTAAAGAAGAATGCATGTCATCTCTTTACTTTCATTATATTAACAAGTGGAGTGCACGTGCGTTGCACGTCGGCAAACAATAAGCTATTACATACGCTGTTCGATGTTCGCAAAAATATGATGCTACAATAAAATGTTTCTCAGCAAGATACCAACAATAAATATATTTTTTTTTTTCCATTTAGAATTAAATCAATCAGAAATACATCACCTAACGTTATCACATAATTTCAGGACATCTTGAAAAACAACATTTCTGGTACACGTTCCAGCAACATCTGGAAGAGCCCCATTCTTAACTAATACTTTTGTTGTGATTCTTGAGACTCCCCTGGACAAAGCAACATACAACTGTCCATGACTAAACACATGTTCTTGTAGATAAACACCAACATGTGGTATGGTCTGCCCTTGAGACTTGTTTATCGTTAGAGCAAAACTTGCACGAACTGGAAACTGTTTTTCGTGTAAGCTTAAAAGGCAATTTTGATTCTTTTGGGGGCTCCATGGGTATCCTCGGAATCAACACTCTCATCCCTGAGCAACTACCTGTAACAATTTCTGCATCGATAAAGTTTGTGAATAGTCTTCGACACGGTAACCTTGTGCCATTGCAAAGGCCACACTTTGGATCAAGGTTTCTCAAGAGAATGATTGGAGCACCTATCTTCAGTATAAGCTTGTGAGGAGGTAATCCACCCTGGAGCAATAGTGTTGAGAAAATCTTCTCATCCATAAATTCTTGGGGTCATCTTTACCGTGTCAAAGGAGTGATACACTACCTCGGCTCCCGGAAGATTTCAATAGTCATTTGATTGAGCTTTTCGACAACGTCATTCTTTGGAGTTATCAAGGCCCTTTGACTCATATAAACTTTGTCAAACGCATTCTCTTCAAGTCTTGGAAAAACTTCGTCAATCAATCTCTTAATCGCCTGCTCTCCATCCCATTCCAACACAATGTCATCTAGAAGTTTCACCATGTCTTCCATAACATAGGGCTCAACTCCATCTCCAATGCGAAGCAAGAATTCCGAGAAGTCGGGATCCAACCTTGAACGCATGTTTTCTTTGAGATGAATTACCTTGACATCCTTCCAAAATTTTGCATTGGTTAAGCATGCACTAACTGCTTGTGATCGGGTGCCACGTTCAATTACAGGCAATACTTGACGAAAATCACCACCAAAAACCAAAATCTTACCTCCAAACGGTTTCTCAACTTTAGTTACGTCTCTTAATGTTCGATCTAAAGCTTCAAATGCATATCGGTTTGCCATTGTTGCTTCATCCCAAATAATCAAGCTGGCCTTCCGAATGAGATCTGCTAAATCAGTGTCCACTGGTATGTCACACGAAGATGTTGAGTCAGCTGGTACAGGTATCTTGAACCTAGAATGAGCGGTCCGCCCACCTGGCATCATGGTTGCAGCAATTCCTGATGTCGCCGTTGCAATTGCAATATGTCCTTCGCCTCGAGATAGGCCAAGATCGCCCGTACAGAAAGTTTTCCCCTGAACCACCCGGACCATCAATAAAGAATATAGAACTTTCGTGGCGATAGACGGATTTCACTACCCTGCTTAATAAGAGTTGATGCAATTACAAACCAAGATTAAAATGAATGAATCGTGGCAAGTATACCTTAGTAAAATTGAGATTACGATATAAGTATGTTGTAGTGAATTTTACCTGTCAAATGCATGCCTCTGGTCGTTATTTAGCCGGCCGATGGCTGACAAATCTTCTGGAGGAATAGGAATCGATTTTTCTTCCATGACCAAATCATTTGTTCCTGAAGTGCCTACGTCTTCGGTGATAGTTGGGAACTCATACTTCTTCATCAAATCTGGACCAAGAGTAGAACTAAGTTCCCATAAGAGAAGATTAATAGCACCTTGTTATGTGTTGGAGCAGAGGTGATCTTCAATCAGGTGCGGAAGAAATTCATCCCATAATTCGCGAACTCCAGTTGGGTTCCATAAGGCTAACATCGTGCAGAAAAGCCTTCTCAAAGACGAAGGCATCTGCACTTGTGTTGCTTCAAGAAGTGTATCACGCATGGCAGTATCACTTTCTAACAAACCAAGATGTTGTGCCACTTCTCTGTACGTCGAAAAGGTAACAGAACCTACCTTCAGAAGGTCCTCATAAGAAGTTGGGCCCCTAACATGATTCAGCAGAAGTCTCAAATAGTAATTGTCAGTGCGAGTTGAAACAACATTAACTCTTCCAATGACTCTGTTGTTACGCCGCCTTCTATTCCACTGCCTTAATGACTTATCCCATATATAATGCTCCGGAAATTCCTTATATAAAAGGGTTCTTGCAAACTCATCTTCTCGCGTTTTTCTTAAAATACTCGGTAAGCTTTGTACGGGATGCCCTCTCTCGTTGTAGTACATCTCGCATGCGTCCTCCCTTCCGAAGTAAAATCTTTTGATGATCCTTGAGGTGTATTTGTAATGAGACTACAGGTGGAGAAATTTTATTCATCGATACCCGTATATTCTCCGAGTGCTTCTTGCGGGCAGATCCAACGGGCATCTACAAACTGCTTAATCTCATCTTCGACACCTTTCTCGCTAGAAACCTCCATACACACACAATCTACCCCTTTCCAAACATACTTGTACAAATACTTTACAGATTTCACACTTGAACAAATTTCCACATTGATATGGCAGTCATACTTCTTTAAAAGCCACGGATTATACGGAACTACCCAACTATTATTCACCACTTTCCCATTGTGGAGGGTAACTTCTCTACCATCATCTCGCCTTCTATAGATTGGATACGAATCCTCACCTTCTAGAGTTGCTGGTGCAAAATTCTTCGGAAACTGTTTCTTGCACTTCCCGTTTTTCTTACAAACACTATCAGTCGACAACGAACACGGCATATGTATCATATGTTTTAGGACAGCCTCATACACTCTCGTTCAATATCCGGATCGGGTATTTCGCTCTAACAACTCGTATCATAGTCATCTCGGGCTCACGTAGCTTGTCTCTTTCATCGAGAATGATAAGAATGTGTGCATGTGGAAGGCCTCTTTTCTAAAACTCAATGACATGAACATGTGCAACAACCTTTCCTAGAACCCCTGTAGTGAACAAATCCGTCTTCAGTTCTTCAAACTTAGAATGAAACACTCTCGTCGTCAGATCTGGCCTATCATGTGCCTGTTGCCCTGGTTTTAATTCCTTCTGGATCTCCTCCCACTTAGGATTACATGTCATGGTTATAAAAAATCGGGTTTGCCGTATTTCTGAACCAATGCCATGGCGTCATAATACCTTTGATGCATATCACGCGGGCTTCCTGTATAACTTGGAGGCAGAATAACTCGCTGTCCAATATCACCTGGATATAACCACCACATATTTATATTGAAGTATATATATATATGCAGTAGAATAGAATTGGTGCCAAACAGTTTACACAACAATAGTTTGTATTTGAACTATGAAGTCGAAGAATTGGCATAAAATCGTTTGCATAAACTCAACAGTACTAATATGTTGATCTAGTAACTAATTCGTGCTCATCGCCTGTCGTTTTCACGGCCGTGGTCTAAGAGGAGAAACCAAGGAAGTTACTCTAACCCGGATGTCGAAGGAAAATCATATCTATATGCTCATCTCTTGGTAGGCATACACTCATCTCTCTATTCCTAGAATAATTGATGCTTATAAAATCTAAGATTAAACATGTTATCTTATAAAAATCATCTGGGCAGTATTATGACCATAGTGTTATCTTAGGATTACATGTCATGAGTACTGTCTTATCAGATAAACGAAATGCATACATCAACGAATGCAGTTTGTGTAACGAATTATTAATCAAATAAATGAGAAGTCGGTTATTGCAGCTTTAATTTATGTTGTCATATCCTTTGAATTATTATTACCCGTGTTTGCATCTGCGGCGTCAAGAGCGCCGGAGTACCAATCAGCTCGAATGACCTTTGGTTATCTCGAACCCATCTCAATCTGCATTGTTGAGATCTTCACGTAGTTATCAACCACGTATTGCTGCAGCAGTTTCCCAGCACGTAACAGAATCGAGTCATCGTTGTCTCGAATCTAATGACATCAGGTCAATTAGTGACTAACATGCATTCGAAGAATCTTAAGTTAGAGAATTCCCTTATTCAAAGTAAGTTCACTTTACCTGTAACATATATGCATAATATGCTCGACAACTGATCCTTCTAGCATTATCGGAGAAAATTGTCAAATCCCATCCAAAACTCCCATAAGGAAGTAGCAATGGATACTGAAGTGGATCATAGAAACATGTCGTGTCATGTACATTCAGAAGTTGCCATGAATTTGTTTCAACGATGATGTCCCTGGGAAGCACTTCACTCGGCTTTTCTCCGCCAACTAAGATAGCAGCTACTTGTGGTGATGTTGGCATGTTATATTGACGACGATACGTTGGTTGCTCTTTTATATGTAGACGAACATCATGCAAGTCATTACCTTGTGAAATCTGGCGAATAACACGTACGTATGGGTTGCATCTGTCCAGCACTCCTTTTAATATAGCAAGCACTTCCCTGTTAAGCGGTTCTTCAATTTCTGTTGACTCCTGAACCTGTTCCTTGCCCTTGTCATTCTTGGCAGCAAACTGTTGCTCTTTCAATCGGTTCTCCAATTCATGTTCGGTGTCGTATATATACATTTGAAGGAACCTTGGTCTATCACTTGATTCTGGAATGAGACTCCCAATCTTATGATACATAGTACCTTGAGCACGATATGTATACACTCCCTTCCTAAGATTAGCCGTGTTATGGTCGATACGTACCCCAATGGATGTGAAGGCAAAAACATGGTTGAATGAACGAATATTGTTCCTGAAATGAACTCCATTAACTGATTGTGCAGTAAATAGCTCCATAAGTTCTGGAGGTACTGGAAGATATGGTAGGCTGACTTTTCCATTCAAACAACAGAGTTGATTAGACTCATGGGGAAACAGCTTAGCTCCACAATGCTCACATAAGCTAATGTCATTCAATTGCAGGCGTGGAAGTGAATTTAAGTCGACGAAACCCCTTGCAGAGTTACGAAATCCTCTATTAGACACATTCGTCCCCCCTCTTCGTGATCGACCTAACAACACAGAGAAAAAAATAATAGGTAAATTCATCTGTGTGGTCTGAAACAAAATTTGATACATACCCGGAAGATAAAAGATACAGTAAACAAAACTTTGCTCGGGTCATTGTGTTAGGGTTTTTTAATGCAGAGACACTTAATCGAGGATACAATATGTCTCAAAGCCGGTAGCTTCTTAAGCTTATTTCTCAATTCTATTCTTTGGATTCTATTATAGAATCGTCAGTTTAAGGGTTAGAATTTGTCTATTGTAGCATTATAGTGTCTGAATGTAGAATCGACAACCTACTCATAACTAATTGCAAAGTCTAGAACACCATAGTCATGTACAATATTTCAATGAAAACACTTTGGCCGAGTAGATATCCACACCATACTTAACATTTATAAGAATTTCAATGAAAAGCTACAGTTCTAGAATGAATACCGAAATCAAAAAAGGTATATTGCAACGAAACAAAGCGAGAAGAGGAACTCGAAAACAAACAAACACATGATATATAGTTTAATTTGAAGCATGCGGTAAAATAGAGTTTGTTAGAAAGCTGTTAAAATCTTACCTCCCCGCAATCTTTGTTCTCCTTCTTTCACTACTACGATTCCATGATTGGATTGAGGATTCTCCGATTCACCTACAATCATTATAAGACCATGCAAAGAAGAATTAGCTACTAAGAATTACTAAAAGAAATCCCTACATACCATCTCCACCAAAGATAATGTTGTAAGTATCCAAATAAACCAAAATCAACAGTTGAAGTATCCATATGAAAACATAAATTTTAAGATTTTAATACCACTGGATTGATTGCATTACCCCTTCCTCAAATATAGTATTAGTATATCATGTAATAGTTTAAAAATATACCTTCCTGTATATCCTCTTGGTAACTCTCATCCGGACCGTCTTCTGTTGCATTGATTTGCTCATCAAACTCTATCATATCTTCATAATTCGTATGTAGGGGAGCTGTAATTTTTGCCAAAAAGTTCTATTAATTGGCAGAAGTTGGACTATTGTATGAAGGATCATTCTTTTACAATGAAATAGGTTGAATTCATACTTAAATCATACCTCTATGTTCTGGGCCCAATTCCATATACCCTTCGGTATTATTCATTGTTACTGCAGAGACACGACCGGTAAGTCTTGCGACTTCTGCCTGCACATGTTTATGTATGACATGCTCAAATAGGTGTGTATCATTGTTGGTTGTAGATGTTGAAGGAAGATTTCTGTTTTCAATAGTTTGCTGCCTAGATCTATGCTGATTCTGCCTATGCTCGTTTTGTAGCAATCTTTCTTCATCTGTCATGTTATGTCGACGATTCATATTGCGAACACGACACCTTTCTCTTTCAATAGCTCGTTGTTCTTCATCATCATCATGCTTCTTCGAGTGGCAAAACGATTTTGGAACGTATGCATCTCAGTATTGCTTGTTGATGACGAAGGAAGATCTCTATTTTCCGCATGTTGCTGCCTTGCTCTATACTGATTTCTCCTCCGCTCATTTTGTAGCAATATCTCTTCGGCTGTCATATTTTGTTGACGTTGTGTAGAGCGAACAGGACATCTATCTGTTTCAGTAGGTTGTCGTGGTTCACGATGTTGCTGCCTCGCTCTATACTGACTTCGTCTACGCTCATTTTGGAGCAATCTCTCCTCATCTGTCATCTCTTGTTGACGTTGTCTATAGAGAAGACGACGCCTTTCTGCTGCAGCAGTTCGTTGTTCTTCAGTCATCATACTTCTTCGAGCAGCAGAACGACTTTGAGATGTATCCATACCTGAAACGAAAGTTAAGAGGAATAAATTGAATCAGTTTCATTTCCAACTTGATGCAGCTGCAGAAGGGGTGTATACATTGAATATGGATATGGATTTTTGCTCATCTCCCCATACTAAAGTTTTTATGATTCATTTATTCTAGCAAGTACATTTCAAACACATAATAAACATCATTTCTAATGCTTACCCACCACAAAGCCGACTCCGCACCCACGCCGCTTCAATATTCTTAGCTCCAAACCTTCTTAACTAAAAATGATACCAAAACAAAAAAACAAAAACATAAGAAAATGCAGATTGAAAACATTTTTAAAATCCAGAATTCCTTTTGAATACCATAAAATTAAAACTTTCAGTGTTGTACACATGCGTTCTAACACCGAAAAGGAATCAGTTGCACCTCGCCGCACTTATTACCTGTTGAATTTTTACTTGTTTTAAGTTGAGGGTTTTCACCATTATTATTAGGTTTTGCAAAACCCCCAAAATTCATCATCAACAATGTACACAAACTCAAAAAATTGAAGAATTTAGAAACAAAGAAACAAAGGGGTTTACCTAAGACATGTTGATCATGCTGAAATCTCACCATTTTGAATGTTCATATCTCCCCCCCTTTAATAAGCGCAAGCCAAATGAAAACACAATAGAAATTGAGGATTTAGGGTTCGCAATAGAAGGTTCGCAATAGAAATTGAGAAATAACATACCCTGTTAGCAATTCCTCAATTTCGATTCACTCTGTGTTTTTCGTTGGATTGTAGGCTCTTGATGTAGATTTCAGTTAGGAGAAGAGAGGATTTGGTTATGCACACTTGAGAAGAGAAGAGAGGAAAAAAAACAACGGAGGAGAATTCGAGGCTGCTGCTTTTGACGGGAAGATGTGGGTCAAAAGTACGGGTTTATGAAAAGTACGTTCACCAACCAATTGAACGGCGACGAAAAATACGTGCGGTACACCAATTGGATTAGCGTGTTTTCATTTGGCTTGCGCTTATTAAAGGGGGGAGATATATTGCTATTTAATTTTTTATGTTGACGGCTGAACTCTTTGTCAATTCTGAATTACTCTTAATAAAGTTCAAACTTGAGGTTTGTAGTACTCCCTCTCTGTTTTACGAGATATTTTTACTTTTTCATTTTAGTCTAAAAATAATAAAAGGAACTTCTTAAAAAGTATCATTTATATGTAAAGCTTCATACCCATTTTTCATGGACCTGACCCATCTTGGATCCTTAATGGCCTGACTTTAAGACTTTGGTGAAACCAAAGAATCCACTAGAGCAGTAAGAGCCATTGGTAAGGGATATTTTAAATCTTTTCAGTGAATCCAAGCCACCCATTTAACATCTAAGCCTTACTTCTTATGGATGCCAGACTCAGATATAATGTGTATTGAAGAAGTACTAGAAATAACATGAACAGTAGAAAAAGAAGAAGATAAAACCTAATCATGTGAAGAAGAAGGCACCTCAGTAGAAGATGATAATGTTGGTGAAGAAGCAACAGGTGGAAGCAATAAAGAAGCAGCAACATCAGAATAATCTGTTAAATCTCCAGAAGAAAGATTTGTACCAGCAAAAGGAAATACTGATTCATTGAAGCTGACATGAATAGTGGTATACACTCTATGAGTCCTGTAATCAAGACATACATATCCTTTATGAAAAGGACTATAGCCAATGAAAACACATATAGCATATCTGGACTCAACTTGTCTTTTCTATAAGGAGTCAAATTTGGAAAAGATAGACATCCAAAAATTCTTAGAAATTGATAATCAGGAATCTTATTAAACAACACTTCATAAGGACATTTATAATCCAAAATCTTTGCAGGAATCCGATTGATTAAGTAGGTTTCACTTAAGAAGGCATCAAACCAAAAAAGACTTTGGAATAGAAGCATTTGGAAGAAGTGTATTACCCATTTCTGTGACCTGTCTGTGTTTTCTTTCAAATACATCAAGAAATAGAGTCTAGATATCAAGCTGAGTAAAAAACTATAAATAAACAAATAATTAACCAATATTTGTCCACTAGATAAACACTTCAAAATCCAACGAAAAATTAATTTCACAAACTATTTTTCAAACTTTGTTAATTCCGGCGGAGCCAAGAGCCGATAACGAATAACGGAGCTAATTTCACCAGGGGAGAGGTGTTGTGCGAGGATACAAGTATATACAGTGTTACCTCCTCTGCCAACAATGTATACACCTGGAGGCTTACCGGAATATGCGGGTTGAATTCCAAAGTCATTCACAGTGTATGTCCATCCAACCAGGCGAGGCGCTTCATCCGCAGGGACTCCCTTCGTTGGTGGTACATCAGCTGCAACGGCAGCAACAACAGCAGCATTGTTTGTGTATCCAATTATCAGTCCCACTAGGTCCTCGAACGGATGTTCATCTTTGGAATCCAGCAAGGCCATCGCTCGAACAACGTCTTCATTAACATAATTGGTGGGATGTATCGTTCCGTTAACTCTCAACAAGCCGGTATATTTATTTTCAGATACATAACATGTAGTCCAGAATGCACCTTCTAAGTGTTTGTAGTCGAGAGAAGAGAGCCCAACACCACAAAGTCGAAGATTAGTGATCAACCGGTGGTAATCTCCATCATGTGATCCCAGCCGGATGTTAATACGAGATTTGATATAGTCGTCATCATCAGCCGGAGCATAGACAATGAGAACATCTCTTGGTGCACCATACATGATTCTCAGGGCTCCGATTGAAGACAGCAAGCTGCTCAAGAAAGTCGGGAACTCCATGTGAGGAGAGATGTAAGCAACAGCATCCAGCATCGTAGTAGAAGCGGCAAAAGGGCAATAGAATTCTGCAACAGTTCTAAGGCGATTATAGAGAGCGAGGACGGCATACCGTGCGAGACATGCAATATCTTTGGTAATCACGCTGCTAGTGATAATATCTGGTGCACCATTAGAGTAGTAGTATTTACGTAGAGGTTCGTGATTAAGGTACGCGTCCAAAAGAAGGGATTGAATCTTCTTTTCGAGATTTTCAAAGTTGATGGTGAGAATGGTTGCATCTTTGTATGGAATTGAAGGGCGTACACCGACTCGTCCATCGGCTATCAAAGCTTGGAATGGATCAGGACCACGTTGATCAGCATTGGTACTGCTAGTTGCATCCATAGGATCAGGAAAGAGTTGATCAGCATTACTGCTAGTTGCATCCATTGTTGCTGCTGTCTTTAATTATATGGTTTTACTGTAAACCCTAAGATAAGTAGATTCAGTAGAAAAGATAGATCTGGAGCTGAGCTGAGATAGGTCTTCCTTTATAACAGCTACTATCGTAATAACAAAGAGTTTTATAAAAACTCTCCTAGGTACTAGTTCCTTGCAACAATTAAATTCGATAGGTTTGCAATATTAGTCAGTTTTAACAATTTATTTATTTTCACAACAATCATAGACAAACATCAAAAACAAGAACTCTTAAACTCAGATGGAGATGGGCCCTCCCTCAAGCTGGCACGAGTCCCATTTTTGGGTGAGGTTTGTAAGCGAGCCGTTTTTGAAGAGTTTTTTTCTTTTTTTATGCTTGTCGTTACAACAATGGGTATAAATACTGTGTGAAATAAATGGTGAGTCGCATTTTGACTCATTATAATTCTAGTATCAAAGTCATATTGGAGGAACTCCCTTGGATCCCGATGGGGTATAAAACCAAAATAGTTATAGCGTAGAATTGTTGTTGTTGTTAATCACTTTTGCTTTTTTAGCCTTTCTAGACCCTAGTTAGTAAGTTGGCCGATTATATTCGTATAACTCGCAAATCCGTCTGTATCAACCGAATCCTTACATATCAGTCGTATAATTGGAATCCCGATTTATTTATATTCGCGAATTTTCACCTTAAAACGAATTATTACGTACATCTGCGATTAACGAATCATATAACTCGTATAATACTTTGTCATCCATAAATTATCATTCTTTATTGTATTTTTGACTTTTAAAATTTTATATACACCAATCTGACTCCAATAACACCGACGTATGTATTATTTGTTGATTGTAATGGACATATCATATGTATAGTTCATGTTAATTATTAAATTATAGTATTAGAGGAGAGATTATATTAAAAATGATATTTTAACAGGTAAATATATGCCGAATTTTGTACGGAGAATTCATATCTCTAAAACGAATTATACGCATACGTATGCCGTTCTGTATTACTGTCGGATCACGAACCGTTGACCGAACTTACACTAGTGGAAAATAAAAGTTTAACCACTGTCAGGACAAGATGTAGTATCACTAAAAACGACTGTTTCTCACAAACATTGAATTCTTTAAAAAAACTACTTCTTTAAGCAGTTCTACCCTTAGTACTGATAGACACAGTGGTTTATTTGAATTATATTTTACAAAAAAAAAAAAAAGGATTTGATTCAGCTGAATCAAGCTGATTCACCTGAATCTTAAGCTAAAATCAAATAGGATTAAAACAATAAAGAAACCTGAACTGGAATTGAATGAAAATTATATTAACAACAAAACTTCACTTTGCAACTTTAACAAACTACTATCACCCAATCTGAAATTGATACTATTTATTTACTATCTACATTACAAAGTAGATAAATTCAACCTGGTTTCTAACACGAGAAGAAAAAAAAACATGATCATACACATTAATTGCAGGGTCTTTCCACCCTTGGAGTAAGGAATTGCTTCATAGAGAAACAAATAGTCAAATACTGTCTACAATGAGAGCTTCAAGGATTCTCCAATAATCTCTGTTTAGCATTCATACTTTGAACTTAAACATGTTCGAGCCTAGATGTAGTGCAACCAATTTGACTGGCACTGGACAATCATCATTACCAACTCATTGAGCCTAGATGTAGTGCAACCAATTTGACTGGCACTGGACAACCAATTTGACTGGCACTGGCATGGTTGCCACGGTGCGCAGAGTGCGGCTTGGTTTGGCATGGTTGCCATGGTGCGCAGAGTGCGGCTTGGTTTGGCGTGGTTGCCATGGTGCGCAGAGTGCGGCTTGGTTTGGCATGGTTGCCATGGTGCGCAGAGTGCGGCTTGGTTTGGCATGGTTGCCATGGTGCGCAGAGTGCGGCTTGGTTTGGCATGGTTGCCATGGTGCGCAGAATGCGGCTTGGTTTGGCATGGTTTCCATGGTGCGCAGAGTGCGGCTTGGTTTGGCATGGTTGCCATGGTGCGCAGAGTGCGGCTTGGTTTTTGGAATTAGGGTTCTGTGTCGAAAACCCTAATTTGGTATTTTGAAAATATACCCCTATTAATTATTTACACCTGAGTTAAATGCTCTTAGTTAATGCGTTGCGGGTAACACTAGGTCATGGGGTTTTACGATTTTACCCCTTGTCTAAAAACCACCATCAATACCAGCATAACCGCAAACGCAATGCTCCCTCATCATACCACCCTTCTTTGGGACCATAGAAATGTAAAATTAAATAGGTAAGAATATGATCACTAGTACAAAAATCCCTTTTCATCACGGTTTTTTACCGTGACCAAAGGTTTACAGTCACGGTATTTCAATTCTGAGAAACCGTGTCCAAAGCCTGCGAGGCCAAAAGTGTTGTCATTTGGTCACGGTGATTTCCGTGACCAATTTGTATATTTCACCGTGACCAAAATATCTTTGGTCACGTACTTTTGTTGGACACCGTGACCAATACACACAATTAGACACGGATATCGTTCTATACCGTGACAAGTTCATGTTTTTAAACACGGAAAACTAACATACACCGTGTCCAAATTTAATCATTGGTCACAGCACACATCTAATCACCGTGACCAATCTGTGCAATGGTCACGGATCGCATACCCTCCGTGTCTGGTCCAAGTATCCCCACTCATGGATACTGAGATGTTGGCGACAGTATTTAAGATTAACATTGTGCCCGAGAAAAGTCTTAAAAGCAATAACTAACAATAAATTGAATTTTTATTAAAAATCAAACATTATATCCATGACATAGAACTCCATAAACATATATAGCTTACTGTTAACAAGAATGAACAAGAAAGAACAATGAAATCCCTATTTACAATGCTGGAACTACTTGTAATGTTCAACGTAGACCACCAAATATCTAATCACGGAGATGGAGACAATTGTGTGCACATTCACTCCCAACCTAGGCACTTCCATATCTGTCTTATTGAAAAGGATGCACTTTGTATTGATCACAACTTCACAGGCGAGGTTTCTTAATTTGTCCAAAGAGAAACACATTGAGATCATAGGCATAGATCAATCAAAATACCTTTTACGCGAATACGGTTAGTGTGTTTAAGTCTCATAGTGCATTTAAGTCTCGACACCGTATGTGTGGCATCTCCATTAGCAACTTGGTGTGCCTGAAATTCAATTCATATTGCCTCTGCATATCTTTACACTTTTCCTAAGTTCCCGAAACGTAGCCAAATTAGTGTAGTTCACCTGTTTCATCGGATTTTCGGATCAAACACTACATCTAAAATTGAGAGTCCGATATGTCAACGATAAAATGAAGGAGTAATTTCAAAGAAATGAAGGAGTAATTTCAAAGAACTTCAATTATAAACTTAATGCTCGGACCTGTGCAGTAGCTTTCCATTGCGGATAACCGTTGTAGGTCTAAACCAGATTGCCACTGCTCACATCGCTAAACTCCAATCACCTAAGAAAATAACAAAATTTATTTTGACTCTAATTTGTTTCTGCGAACACACCAGACTTAGCACCCAAGTTGATTTTTTTATTCATTCTCTGGTCAAGGGTTGGTAGCTACAATCAATTCAACTAACGAGGTCTACCAATATATATTATGAGAACATTATTTTAATGCAAGACATTCAACAAAGACCAAGAGATACACAAGTCAAAAGCTCTTCCGAAATACCGAAATAGTTTTACGAAGCATTCGAGAATACTTGGTTTACCTTTATCGGAGGGTACTTCGAGAAGGGAGCATGACCATGGGCCAACTCTAAAGCAGTTTATCCTAAATGACAAGATATCGGATCTCGTGGATAAACAAAGAAACTTCACAAGAGTAGATAGTGGTTCTTATAGACATACGAGACAAGGGTTTTCTGTATATCGATAGTTTTCATGGAAAATGGTGGAGCCTTCAGAGTAAAAACTGTACAAGACAATAAGAGATAGGAAACAACCACTCACTTGAAATTGTATCCACTTGCCTGGATACAAAACTTCTAAGCCATCCTCAAAACATGGGAATGTTTCTAAGTTCAAATTGTGTACAAAAGAATGGTGAAAGAAAAAAAAAAATTGGAAGAAATAGTAGATTTTCATGTTAGGGGAAAAAAATGATGAGCATGCAGTTCCTACAAAAGAGCGTTGCTGTCACCCTTGTCAAATACACAAGCCGAAACACCGATATTCCAAAGCTTCATTATTCCATCGTTTGTCGAGCAAAATGTTTCAAGCCCGCATAGGTACAATCCATCTCTCCAAATAAATCACAAAGGGAGCAAATATGTATCTGTTTAGCTTCTAGTAAAAGCATTATGCTTGAACGTGATAAAAAACTTTGACGTCAAAATGTATATGCCATATTAATAGTGAGAATCCAGCAAAATATACTTACGATATTTAAAGCCATACTATCTACGTCACCTCCAATCCAGTTTAGCGTGCCTCGCCAAGCAATCACAATAAACTCTCCAAACACGAAGGATGAAGCTCAAATTAGTAATGCGGAGAATATCAATTCACCAAATCAATTAGAATTATAATCGATCTGAATTGATAAAATCAAGTAGAGTCGATATTTATAATACATCTAAGAGATAAAGGGTGCATCCGAATTGATTTGACTTCCCAAAGATATTCTACATTCACATTCGTAAATAATATAATAGGTAGCATGATATAATCAAAGTGACCAAGACTCCAAACTTCTCATCTTACCAACAAGATATTCACCTAATGAACGGGATTAGAAAAACAAACTAACAACAAAGAAAAATCAAATTAATATATTATAACTACATAGTTAATTGATCAAGAACCTCGATGATGAAATCCCCACCACCTCCATAGACTGGGTAACAAAACCCCTTAGAGACCCATTTCCTATTAGCTGGCGTAGTAATGTAACTAGCATGTGACTCAAGATCCTAAATTCTAAGGTGCAAAATTCTAAATCAAGACATGAGTAATTCTCCACATCTTGGTAAGTTTTCGAGCTAGAAAATAAACCGACCTTGGATGGTGGTTAATATTAACCGAAGAAGCACGCAACATGTTAAGCATAATCTTTCCAAGACACTTCAAACAAGACTTGCCGTTAACTCGAAAAGATCTTTGTCGCTTTTCTTTGAGACCTCGCACAAAGTAATTTTGGTTAACTTGTTTCCACAAGTTTTTTAAAAATTTAATGGTACATCCATATATGAATATATCCAACATAGATAATGGAAAGGTAAATGAAAAGAAAAAAGGACTAACCAGGGTTGCTATACCCCAGTGGCTACTAGCACATGACCTTCATTGCCCTTGATTCTTGATGCTTGTGTACCTTGCATAAAGTAAAGTAAAGGCCAACATCGTAAGTCTATGGTGTCCACTATATAGACAGAGATCGGATGTTATGAATGCAAACTAGATTTTAGAACCTATTACCAGCACCATGAAGTCTAATCTTACCTAACAACATTGTGTCCATAAAGTCATTTCTCACAAGGTGGGTCAGTGGTTAATGGCCCATCATTCCCGAACAATTACCATTACGAGTTCCAAATTGCATACGAAAGAGATCCAATACGGCCAACTTCATCCATGAAAATTGTTGGAAGTGCGTGTTCCTTGTGAATAAGCCGTAAACACAAGTTAAACAAATTAGATGGTATACTAAAACCACAAACTTAGAAGAATGGTATACTAAAACCACAAACTTAGAAGAAAGGGTTACTACGCGTAACACACTAAACAGAAGCGAAGATTGAACTTCAAATCATAGTCTTAATCGTAGAACCAAAAAATCGATAAGAAAACACTAAAAAAACTGAAACACCGAAGGGAGATGACGAATATTGATAAACACTTTCTAATCAGGTTCAAGGAAACCCTTATCCACCATCAAAATTCCGCTGGTGATTCAAGCTAATAAGATATTCTTGCCAAGCCAAAGACAATGGATTCCGAACATAATTAACAACATACTGCAGCGAGATAACAGTCCTTAACATTCCGTAGAAGTAACACCACTTAGGTATGAACAGAAAAAATAAAAGAAGATGAAAACGCCAACTAAAGAAGACTTCCAAATAACTAAGGATGTCTAATAGGCATCTCTTGTTAAACAAGTAAAACAAGATAAGAACTTAATTATATGTGCAAATAGAATGCAGAAATGGAAGTAAACAATTTTGAATCTGCCGTAGCACGACAACTACACACAAAATCCACCCTCCCTTCCTCCGAGATCAACAAGCAATGAGTTACCCGCAACAATAAAGCATGGATGAAAGATAATCGATTTATGGGCACGTTACCAACTCAGAAATTACAAACCGAAAGCTTTTTTCTTTTCTTCAACCTGTACTTGTTAAAATATTGAAAACTGGTGGGTCTTTTACCAATTTGTCACTACCATCTTATTGTTCAAAGCTGGGATCAACATATATCCCCGACCATCATCGCGAAAATAAGAAGTGTCGAATCGTCATCCACATAAAGTGAGTTCATATCTACCGCCATATTTTCTTCTCTCAAGACGATTCTCACACATTAGCTCATCCTCAAAGATTTTCATCGACTTCGTCGTCATCAATATAGTCTTTTAAAGGGCACGATATAACAACAGACCACCTTGAATCTCCTTGTTCTTCTACATAAAAACCTTGATTAGCTTGGGAAGCTAAAATGAAAGGATCCTTTTTATGCCCTAATCTTTGAGGTCGACTAGTGTAACCAAGTTCATCGCTTTGACGCCATACCCACTGTGTACCCAATCACACAAGAACACAGTATCTTTACGCAGTGGTAATCAAGAACCCAAATCTCATTTATCACTCCATAATAGCGCGATATAGCAATCTTTGGATTACTGTCCTTCGCACTAGCAATGTGCATTCCCGACGCCTCTAGGCTAACCCCACTGTTTTGGTTTACGCCTAGATCATGACTTTTAGTGCGATACCGGCATCCATTTATGTCATATCCATTGTACTTTACAACTATATGACGCGGGCCCCGTGATATCCACCTCGTGTATTTTGAGACTTTTCTTCTCCTCTCGCCATGGTGTCATCTTCGTCCTCCAACTCCTTCTCAACCTACATAGTTAATGTTTTAGACTGGATATCGTGGAACACAAGTTACAATGCAAATAGATGTACGTACTAATCAGGGATAGAAAGAGATGCCAAATTGATTAGAACATAGTTAAACCGCACAAATGTTACGTAAATGGAATATTCCTAAAACCACCGGAAAATTAAATGAAATGATTACCTTCTTGTGCAACCATCGACGAAATGTTTTGTTGTGTTCATTTTCCAGCCATACTTCATTTCTAGCTCTTTTGCCATACTCATTGCTTCAATTCGGACATGTGTTGGTGGCAAGTGAGAAAGAAGTTATTAGTTCCACTTGACTTGATTTAATAAACTAGTATGAAATGAAAAAGAGGAGGACATACTCTATATAGGGTTTTACTTCTTCAAAGATTGTGTAACACAACGAGGTGCGCTTGGGACAATAATACGCCATCTACCTCATCCTCGTGAGCACCTTGTATTGGTTTTCCATCCGATAATATACTTGAACCCTCCGAAGAACTAGTTCCAAAGATACTTTAAAGGAGGAATACCAATTGTTTCCACGCCGACAACAACCAATCGTGAAGAAACTCAACAAATTCCTCTAACTCGTTTACAATTTACAATACAACCTTCAAGCACGATTTTTATTTCGAATGTATCCCTTCAAAATCTTCATGTACCTCTCAAATGGATACATCCATCGAGTAAATCTTGGTCCACACAATTTCACTTCTCCGACTAGATGCACGGTGGAGATGAATCATGATGGTAAAGAATGACGGTGGAAAATACTTCTCAAGTAAGCATAATGTCTCCACCAGGTCCCTTTGTATATTATCCAATTCAGCAATATCAATCTCTTTTTGCATATTGACTTAAAGAAGGATGACAATCTAATGATGGTATTTCTTACGTTCTTTGGAAGAATCGATCTAACCGCAAGTGGCAAGAATTGCTTTTAAGAACATGGTAGTCATGTGATTTGAGACCAATCAATTTGCGATCTTTTAGCGACACCAGACTGCTAAAATTAGAACAGTACTCTTGTGGAACCTTCAACTCGTACAATGTTTTGCAAAACTCGCACCTTCTCTTCTTTCGTCAATGTGTAGCGAGCGGGAGGAAGATACATCCTTTTTCCCCGCAACAACGGTTCTAACTCAGGCCTTATCTTCAAATCATTCAAGTCCATGCGAGCTTGATAACCATCTTTCGTTTTTAAAGGATCATTAAGCAATGTCCCTACTAAACTCTCGCACACATTCTTCTCTATATGCATCGATCAAAATTATGTTGGACAAGATTGTATTTGAAGTATTCAAGCTCTTTTGCCCAAATTGACAATTTCTTCAGATTAGATGAATCCTCGTCCTCAAACTCCGACCTTGTTGATTTTCCCAATGTTCTACCGCCATTACCTTTCTTTCCCCATGAATTTTCAATTGACTTCGCCTCTTCAAACCTTTGTAACCCGCTCACCGGGTTCGGAGCCACACCGAATTCTTGATGGCCATCAAATGGCTTCATTTGATATCCGTAACGATGGCCGGACGGTAACCATTTTCTATGACCAGTGTATGAAACTTTTTAGAGTACTTAAGCCATGTGGAGTGTGTATTCACACCACATGTTGCACAAGCATCATATCCACTAACAAGATGTGTGACCACTCAAATTGCCGAGTGCAGATAGTCACTTATTGTCCACAAAACTACAGCCCTTAATGTGAAACTTTCTTGTTTGTAGGCATCATACGCTTCGACCCCCTTCATCAAACAATGATTTCAGATCATCAATAAACGGAGCTAAAAAAACGTCGATGTCATTACCGGGTTCTTTGGTCCTTGAATTAACATTGTCGGCATCATGAATTTTCTTTCATGCATAACGATGGGGAAGGTTGTAAACCACTCAAGTAAGATAGGCCAGCAACTATAACTTTTCTTCTTACCACGAAATGGATTCACTCCATCACCGACACTCCTAAGCGAATATTTCTAGGATCCTCAAAGAAAATCGGTGGTATCTTTCATCAATCGCCTTCCATGCTTCAAAGATCTCGGATGACGCAACAATCCATCTTTGTTTCTATCACGATCATGCCATATCAATTTTCTTGCTATGTACTTCACCAAAAATAAACGCTTTCGGTCGTGGAATGATCGGAAATACCACAAAACCTTTACAGCACCCCTTGCGCTCCTTCAATGTTATCTTATCTTTTTTCCATCTTGATTCCCCACATGTTGGACATACTTCTTTCTTTTCATACTCTTTCCTATATAGTATGCAATCATTAGGACATACATGTATCTTCACATAGTTCAACCCTAACGGATTAATGGATTTCTTAGCTTCATATGTAGAAGAAGGAATTTCATTACCATCGAGAAAGCATCTCGTTCTTCAACAAATCTAAAAGCTCACCAAAACACTTGTATGATACTCCATGCTTCGCTTTCAAGTTGTACAGCTTGATTATTGCCGATGACTTGGTAAGTTTCGAGTCTCCACGGAAATAAAGGCTTCTTAGCATCCTCTATTAACTTCTCAAACTTTCTACGATCACCTGGAAAGTCCTCTAGTATCGCGTCGACCATCTTTGTTGCCTCCGCAACATAACTGAGCATCATCTATAGTACTGCCTGGAATATCACCCAACGGCCCTCTTCAAACTCATGTTCTCAGAAGTATGAGTTTCAAAATTAGTAGTACAGCTACTAGCATGAGGAGCATGAATATTCTCTCCATGTTTAGTCCAACAAGTATAGCTCTGGTCAATACCATAGCGGAACAAATCATATCTTACTTCGCTTTCAGTTTTACGACAATGGTTAACACATATTTCACATGGACAAAAGATTTTCTTTAGTTTCCCTTCTCCGTGCATCCCGAGTAGCAACTTTGATAAAATCGTTAACTCCTCGCTTCATATTCGGTGATAATCTATCCATTCTCATCCAAATTTTGTCCATTCTAATGCTTGAGCTAATGCCCCTTCTTATCAATTTTATTCTCAGGGATTCTGTAAATGAATGTTGTAGGACAAAGCCCTAACAATCACCAAACAAACACCCAAATTAGATAAACAAAAACACAAATATTAAAATTTTAGAAAAGTAAAGAAAACTTTGGGTCACTTTTCTACCTCGCGCCCTTACTCTCTGACGTTCGCACCCAAAATCTTTACAAGAGCATCTTGTATTAGCTTCACAGACAATTGTACCCTCTTTGATCTGTTTTGAGCAACATCCTCACACAAAATCAAAATGTTGCACACATTACAAATTAGGATAACTACTTACTTTGTACAAATGGAACAGCAACTTCACAAATTAGGATAACTACTTACTTTGTATAATTAAATTGAGGTTGTCTGTCGTACAATTTGAGCAAAGAACTTCACCAATCTCATCGGTTTTATATTCCCAATTTTCATTTTGGCGTGCAAGTATACCAATTTTAATTCTCGTGGAGGGGGTGCATCACCTTTTTCTTTCTTTGTCTTTTTCCACAACAAATACATTAATATCGCATGATGCTTATGTTGAATAATGCTATGTTTCATCTAAAATCTTATGTCAACAAAAAAAAAACAAAGCTGGAGTTAGAAACTTTTGAAGAAGATACCAAACTCAAGTAAAAACAGAAAAATGAGAATCATGTATACACAAGCTCTCTCAAAGAATAATTTCAACATTTTACTAGAAAAAAAGTTATGAACGCAGACCTTAAAAAAATGATGAGTTAGGAGAATGATTAAGAGCTTATGCCTCTTCTTCTAAAGCAAATTTAAGGGGATTCACGAAAATACAATAAAGTAGGAAAACCCTAACAATGAGTAAACAAAAACACAAAATTAGATAAGCAAAAACTCAAATTTAAAACTTAAGGAAAGTAAATCTAATAAAGGGTTAGAAATAAGTCGATCTAAAAGAAAAGATGAGTTAGATTGAAGATTTAGAGCTTACCTTGTTGACGGAGGTTACAATGGAGACGATTTCACTTTGTAAATCAATTTAAATTAAAAACCCCAATACTACCACCATACGAATTCGAGTAATTCGAGTACTCGAAACAAGGATGTTTCTAAGCTGAAGAAATAGGAAACGAGAATATTAAGTTAGGGAGGAAATTTGGGGAAAAAAAGAAGAAAAAGGAAAAAACATTAGGAAACGGAAGAAAAAAACTAAAATTAGTGGGGAAACGGGGAGGTGCCTTCTAGATTCTTCGATCCTGGCTGTTAAGGGGTATAACTGGGAGGATTGAGAATACATTAATCACCACGATGTATTCTCTCCTACATGAGCAGGAAAAAGAAGAAAAAGAAAAAATGGAAAGAGAATATGAATACTGTACAGTTTGAGACATCTTTACATTAGAACGAGCACGTGGACATGTATTTTATTCATAAGGTATACACATAGATATTTTGGCAAAAATAAAAATTCTCACACCATGCCCAAAATCCCATATGTTATCCAAAATATTGATTATCAAAAAAAAAAAAAAAAAAAAAAAAAAAAAAATCCAAAATATTGAGAATTAAGGCCTATATTTTACCAAATTCCTTTCTTTAAAAAAAAGAAAAGAAAAAATCATTAAAATCAAATTTCATTATATTTTTTATGGAAAGATTAATTATATTAATTAATGTAATAAATAATTTACAATTTTAGCATGCTAAAGTAAAGAGGTGTCGAAGTGTAGAGTGATCAATGTGTGTTTTATAATATAGTTTAGGAGGTTGTTGATCATATGTTATTTCGGTGTGATTATGCTTTTAAGGTATGGTCCAAAGTTATGGAGGCATTCGGTGGTATGGGCCTCTCCTAGTTTTGTGAGACTACAATTTGAAGCTTGGAAGATGAAGTTTGTAGAAGGCCATTAATCTTTTGCATATTTGGAAAGAAAGGAACTCTAGAGATTTTAGTGGATGAGGAAAGGAGGTTGATGAGTTGTGTCTTTGATTAGGCAAAGCATTGTATATGCGGTGCGAATGCGTTGACCAATACATGCTAAATGCTTAATTATGATCTTCACGCATTGAACTCGTTGGTGCGAATGGGTTGACCTAACATTTAATCATGACCCAAAATCAACATTAACGTCGTTATGATTGAATATCAACATTTCATCATGACCCAAAATTATCCAAGCGACTTAAAAATTGTGGAGTGTTTTCTAAAATTCATTTCGTGTTCCAAATATTTCACCACGGTTTATAATCTACATTAGATATACGATGTTCGACATGAAACCTTTCACGTGACTCGGAGTATGTTCCATGATCGAAAATTATCCGTGTGGTCTCAAGTTTGGGTTATTTAACCAAAAATATATCTCGTCTCTCGAAAATATGCTAATTGACCTAAAATGTGCCTTGTGTCAAAATTGGGCTCAAACCAAAAAGTATGTTTGAGATATGGTGTTATTATTCAACATCTATCAAAAGATCCGATTATTCGACTTGAACAATATGACCCAAAATTCACCTTTTTCTTTTATTATTTCTCTCGATCTAAAACTACACTTGAAGTAAGACATTGTGACTTGAAACCTCTCACATGACCTGAAGTATGATCCAAAGGATCAAAAAAGTAGGGAAACATGTCCCCAAAGTGTAAACTTAGCATATGTGGTTGGTGTCTCAAAATATCTCTAGTGACTCGAAGTATGGTTAGTGATCCTAATCATCCATGTGGTCCAAACATTTGCTAATTGACCAAAATATATCATGTCACTCAAAATTTGATAATTGAAAGTCTGTCTTGTGATCAAAAATTAGGAACCGAAACCCGATAATTATGTTCGATATATGTCGTTATGATTCGAATCTATCACAAAACCAAAGTAGGTTTGTGACTGAGAATTATCTAGTACGTGATTCAAAATTTGAACAATATGGCCCAAAATTCACCTTATGTTTCAAACATTTCACCCTAAATCTACATTTAAAATAAAACATTGCGACCTGAAACCTCTCATGTAACTTGGAGCGTTATTACATCGATCCAAGCCTCGGGAAATATAACCTAAAGTATAAACTTATCTTATATTATTAGTGTCGTGAAATATCCCACGTGACTCGCTAAGTATAATTCGTAATCATCTATGTGGTTCAAAAATTTACGAGGTAAACAAAATATATCCGTCAATCGAAAATTCACAAGTTGACCAAACGTATGTCTTCTGGCCAAAAAATAATTAGGTATTAAAACCCAAAAATACGTTTGATATATGTGACTCGAAACCTATAACACAATCGAAATTATTGATCCAAAATCATCAATGCGATAGAAATTTTGAGCAATGTGACACATAATCCACTTTGTATCTCAAGCTTTTCCTTATGACCCGATACCTACATTCGAAAACGACATTGTGACATGAAACCTCTCACTTGACTGGAGGTATGGTTATTCACCCAAAGTCATCAAGTGATCCACAAACCGGCACTACAACCCAAAATATAAACTTAGCTAAAGCATCTCCAATGTAAAGGGTTAAGGTATTAAAAACATGACACATGGGATTTAATATCCTTTCCACCAATTTTCTTATCCAATACAACGGTGAAGGTCATGAGGAAAGATGACATGACTAATTAGTAGGGGTAAAGGATTAAGTCTAATTTGGACTTTCTTCATGATGACCCTGGGTCTTAAGTCTAGATCATATTTTGTATTTCTAAATCAAAATAAGACCTCCGTAGTTACTTGGGCACTGATACACGTACGGATTGGAAATCATGTATACACTTGCCGACCCACACAAACCCTAGTGCCCGCGGGCCACTGGAGTTAACAGGGGTAGGAAATACCATTAGGTCCTAGGAATAATATATTAGAGAAAGTCTAGTCCACTCAAATGTCTCATTTTGGTCCTAGGAAGACTATGAAGATTTTTATGTTATTTGGATGTATTTTTTTTTTATTTTGATGTTGAAGATCTTGATCTTGATTTTGCTGCTCGTGTTAAAGATGAAGTTTTCTTGCTGTTAAAGACGATGATGTTTAGGTTTTATATGGACTTCATTTCTGGAATGGAGTCTGTTTTTTTTAGGTTTTTATATGGACTTCATTTCTGGAATGAAGTCTGTTTTTTTAGGTTTTTATATGGACTTCATTTTTGGAATGAAGTCTGTTTTTTTAGGTTTTTATATGGACTTCATTTCTGGAATGAAGTCTGTTTTTTTAGGTTTTTATATGGACTTCATTTCTGGAATGAAGTCTGTTTTTTTAGGTTTTTATATGGACTTATGGACCCACTTTTTTTTACTCCAAATCCCATATATATATATATATATATACAATTTTAAGATTTTTAGGGTAATGCCAAACAATACATGGACTTTATCAAAAGAAATTTTATGAATCCTAGAAATCTCAACTGATTTACCAAACATACGAGAGATTTACATGAATCCCGTGATTCGTAATCATGCGGGATTAAAAATTCCCGAAATTGCGAATTCCGCAAACAAATCCACCATTAATAAAAACTTTTAAAGTTTATGGGTACCTTTGCGGTTTGTTGTTCTTTCTCTTCACGATATACTTGTAATTGATGTCCTTATTTGTATTAGGGTCTTGATTATTTTGTATTTTAATGTTTTTGTTATTCTCGTAGGCGAACATGTAATCACTATTTTGATTTAAATGAATTGAAGTATGTTGATTGTCTAAAAAGAGACCTTGGGGTTTTGAGAAGAACTCCGGGTAAATTGTCTTTATCTTTATTTTCTTTTGTCATTTAGCAATAACTCACGCCAAAAAGAGTATTATTAATAAGACCTCTCCTAGGATTACTTGACCCTTTACATTGAATATGCCCATAGCACATGTTGATATTGAATATCCCTTTAATCCAAAATCATCCATACGGTTCCATGGTCCCAAAATTGAGCACTTTGACCAAAAATATTTCCACTCAATTAAAATTCGCCCAAAATTTGGGCATTGCAACACAAAAAGTACATGCCTAATATGTGATCGAAACACATGTTGTCACATAAAATCTTAGGAAGACAATCTATCTCGGTTTAAGTAATCACGAAACTTTGTTAAGTTTTCCTTCACACAGATCCCCCTTTTAAAGTTTTTTCTCTCATGTGTAGTGAAGGTATATCCTATTCAAATTATGAGCACCATTTGCATTATAAATTAAAATTAAAATTAAAACAGAAGAAGAGGAGAAAATTGAACACAAGTAAGCAAATCGGACAGTTAAGACTTAGGAAACCATTTGCATCATAGTTGCATCAATCCTTTAAAAGTTCAAACTAAAATAAGGAGCTAGGAAAGACAAAAGATTTAGAACGTCATTAAATAAATTAATTCAAACTAAACAACAAGTTGTTTTCTCAATACTTCTCAAGAATTGGTGAAATATAATCCATCCACTCTCTTTTGATTTCATCAATTTCGACGCACCATAGTTCATCCCTTACTTAAACATCTGCAGTCAAAGAATTCAAACACATGTAAGCTCTCCGTTAAAAACATTTATACTGTAACATCGTGGAAACAATTTGAGCTGCATGAAGAAGTTGAATCACTACCTCTTTAGGTTCCTCATTGAAGTGTCGTGACTTTCTATAATGTGCTTCATATACAGCAACACAAAAAACCCACACTCCCAATCTCCTTTTTGTTTAGGGTTGTGCTGCATGTATAATTATCATCAATTCTACGTATTTCTAACATACTCTTAAGAGTTAACAAAATAATGGTAAAATAACGGTATTAATCTTAAGTTTCTTTTTCTTACCTTCACATCCACCCTAACACTTTCTCATTGGATCGCTTGACACCTAATTTTCTTAAAGCCTTTGAAACACTGGTGAAGAACAAAAAGATATATATAGTAAAAATTGGATACTGGTTTCACAAATCCTTCAATGGAAATGCCATGAGTTTAAGCATTTCGCCTTTTATGCATACAAAAAAGTTCAAACCCAAAATCAACTTACGTGCTCATTTGCTCCTCTAATTTGTATCTACACTTCTCATCCAACGAATTTAAATAATAAAATACCCCATCGAAAAATACAATTAGTACCCAATGAATTCTACAAAGTGAACATAGAATAAGTTAGTATATGCAAGATATGCAAAAGCAATGTCAGCAACACCAGATGATATTAAAGAATACCCCAATTATGCTCAAAAAAAAAAAAGGATACCCTAACTCTAATTGTTTTTTTTACTGGATATGCAAATTAAGGTTAAAATCTGAAGAAAACAATATATCTAAATTCGAGATGAATAATGTAATGCATCTTCCGCTTACCTCAGATTACAAGGAATAAATATGTATTTTCGACTCGGCTTTGAATCTTTCGTCTATTTAATACACTTTTCACGAATTTCGTTTTATTGATCAAAAATGAACTGGCTGATTCATAAATCCGAACTTGTTTTTGCGTGCATCGCCATCCAATTTTTCATACAAAAATCCGGGAACAAATAAAAACACGAGCCAACAAGATACCCTTAGCTAGTCAACAAGAAGCAATTATTTATGAAAGCAATAATCAACAAAGACTTGCCTAGATGAATAAGACTATAGCATTGTTCGTAAGTTTTACGAGACGTGCAAACAAACTCAATATCTTCTAGTGCCATTTGTATAGGCACATCTACAGTTGACCAAACACATTGCGATGCAACTCAACTTCGATCGCAACCCCGCTACGTACACTTCTTTTGCTCTCTTAAGAAATTCATCAAATGCATCCAATCTCGTTCGCTCCTGCAATAAAAATGTTCAAGTACAAGACGACCAACACCTAAAAGAGATATTAAACAATGCCCTAAATGATTTTATAATTGAAAAGAAATAATGAGATTTAAATACATTTCCGACCGGGACCACCAAGTGTTTTGGCCATTGAACAATACTTTCACGGGCATCATACACAAGTAACAAAATCACCGGATGGACATGGAAGTATTGCAGTTTTAATCTCCACAAAGTCCACCGACACACGCAAACAGTCATCACGCATTTTTTCCATGAATCATTTTTGAGTCGCTGTGAATAACATGTCCCAGCAAACAACCCTATTGATGTTGTCGTACAATTCACACGGATGGCTCTACAAGACAAATATTAAAATTATATTTGGAGTTATCTAGTTTCGAGATGAGAACGCTATTAGTAGGGTTCTTTAGATTAAGAAACTTACCCTGTTAGTAGGCGAGATGAGGTGGTCCTGTTGGTGGCTGCACACGTCATATAATAACATATGAATGTCCCCATAATCAATTAATATGGTTTGATTTCTAACAAATTAAACAACTCACCATTGCAACCAATTTTTTTGAGGACAAAAAGATCGAATTAGGTACCTAGATAAATCAAATGAGTAACAATATCGGGATCACTTGATTAACTATGATTTATCACCATATCATAGTAAGGTACAAGATTCCAAACATCCGAGGATAACAAAAGTAATAAATAAACCGAATAAAACACTCACTTGGGCGGGCACTTTAAGAGAGGCCGATAGATGCAATGTTCAATTCTTGAGACATCTTTCTAGCATCCAAAGTTTAGAGCTTTTAGCCCCATTATGTCTCTAAAATTTTGATACCCAACGAAAAACTCATCAATATCAATATATCCTGATTTGCTACGCAACTCAAATACGACAAAGGTACGCAAGAACAATACTTAAATGTTTAAAGTTCAAATTTGGACAAACCCGAATTTTTGGGCTTTTCCTTCCGGATCGTGAACAGACTTCCCGCATTTCACTAAGTCCTTATCCTCGGCACCCACGAAATAAATTGCAATTCCTTTTCCATTAAGGTGTTCAAGAAAGATTAAACCAGATTAACCCATTCATCCCGGTTCAATATACCACAATTAACTTCATCATAAAAACATTAATGGTATTTACTTCTTCACAACTTTCTATGTTCAAAGATATTACCTATCCATATTTCTATCTAATTTGAAATATAAACTAAAGAAACAACTCACTGAGGCGAGGGACATTTTCTGAGGACAGCATGGATGGTTGCACCGTATCATATTGGGAATTTCCCAATAATTCTTTGAATCGAAGGAACCGTTGCTGCAATTTTCTCTCGTATCTAGTGACTGTTCCTTCAATTGTGCTTGGAATTCTTTTCTCAAGTTCTCTTCACTTATTCTTGCTTGCACATCTTTTTCTCTCAATTGCTCTTCCAGGTTCTCGATTTTATTCATATTATCTTTATTTGATGATCCACGCCGTCGAGGAGTGTGAAAATACGACTATGGGTCACTCTTGTACACTGCGGCCCTTACTCTTCCGCCATGTTCTCGCACCCAAAATCTTTACAAGAGCATCCAGTATACCGTCAATTGTACCCTCTTTGATCTGTTTTGAGTAAAGGATCCCATTACAAAACCAAAATTTTGCACACATAAAGAGTTAAACTGATAGCTACTTATATTTTAAAATGTAACACATGTATAATTAAATTGAAGTTTTGTATCTTACAATTTGAGCAGCAACTTCACCAATCTCATCGGTCTTATACTCCCCATTTTCATTTTGGCGTGCAAGTATCCATAATGATTCTCGTGGAGGGGTGCATCACTGTCCACTTTCCTTCTCTTTTCAGTACAAAGAAATACATTAATATCAAGTATGATGATTATGTTGTATAATACTATATTTCATCTAAAAGCTTATGTCGATAGAACACAACAAAATTGAAGTTAGAAACTTTGGAAGCGTATAGTGAACTCAAGTGAAAAACAAGAAGAAGAAAAAATGAGAATGTATACACGAGCTCTCTCAAACAATTAATTGATACATTTAACTTCAAAAAAAAAAAAAGAGAAGAACTTATGAATGCAAACCAGCTTTTCCTTTAATCCAGCGTAGGTCCTTCGTCCCATCCTATGCGGATATTTGTGGTGAGCTTGTACCGATTTTCCAATTTCAGACAACTCCTGAAAATTTAAAATGTTTTAGTTCTGTATAATAACAAAATAATTCTTGACCCCATCTTGTTTAGCTCAATTGACATACCTTGCCTTTCTCGCTCAATCTCCGTTTTACAAACTCTTTCCATTCTCCTTGTTCTACAAAACCTCTTAACTCGAAGGAACACTCTTGAGCTTTTTCGGCTTTTTTCGAATGGGGTAACGTGGCTTGGCAGCAATTCGTTTCCTCCATCCTCGCCACAAGTCTCGAAAAATGTCCGAGCACATCCTTCCTCTTCGTTTAAATCGACATCAAACTTAAACTGGAGGTAAATACACATCAACAAAGTAATAAATATAAAACATTGGTAGGAATTTTACCATTGCGCATTTCATTAATTAATACATACCGTTACGTCCTCCCATAACTTATTCTTCACTACAGTAGGAACTTCTTTCCAACAGGTATACTTCAGTCCAAGACTTGGACCAACTTCACTACCGATGTAACTTGAGAGCAAGGTACCATTCTTACCAGTTGGTTGGTTGTGTTTATCATAAATCACTGTTCGCCTTTCACCATTAGTATCCCTTAATAGCTTTGGTAATCTTGTCTTACCCCGCTTTCCTTTATTTGCATCCGCGTTATCTTCACTTGAAACTTGAGATCAAACAAAACCGAAAAGAAAAATGAATTAATAAGTGTTTGGCGTGGTACAACCTTAAGGAGCTTTATATTGTCAAATTTTTTGGTCGAATCAACCATGTATACTTTAAGAAAACACTTAAACAACAGACTTGATTGTTCGCCGTGGGAATCATCGCTGCTTCATTGTGGGGGAATCTCGAATACTCTTGAAGCCCGCCATCGGACTCGTATCTCGAAGTATCCATGAAATGAGCTGCAAGAACAGATGATATATAAGCTGCTAGGAGCAACAAATTACAAACATATCCAAGAACAAATAATATCGGAAGTTCAAGATTACTAGTAAAGACAGATTTCTATTTGATTTTAGCATGAAAAACTCATGGTTAACTAATGACAGACGGCTAGTATTTGTTAAAATGAAGCGCTTTCACTATACCAAATAATATAACCATTCAAGCCATTTAGCAATCAAATGAAGAATTCAACTCAAACCGGTACCAAACTTACCTCCCGGCAATGACTTAGAGTATGCACAACTGCACTGCCTTCCTTTTCTTACGTAATTGTGACCAATGCGAGAGGTCTCCTAAACACTGATATCACTAGCCCCTTAGTCAACTTATTCAAATCCTAGAAAAACAACTAAAAGTAAAGGGATGGTGCAACAAATATAAAAGAGAAAAGCAAAACCAAAGGTAAATACAACACATAATATTTTCTTTCTAAATTATTGTAAGTGTGAGAATCAGCGAGATTCAAACATTTCATCAAGCACCTTGTATGCATTACCCAATTCACCATCCCATTGATCGAGTAGTATAAGATACCGACTTCGAGAATGACAACAAAACAAATATAAGAGAAAGCTTTGATTTTAGGAGGAGAATACCTTGTAATCAGCTGTTTACGCTTTCACCTTTCAATATCTTAGTTTCAAGGAAATGGAAGGATTTAGCTTGATTAACTTCAGATAGAGAAAACAACTTGCAGTTGGTTTCATTCGAAACTGCTGCGGTTTCCAACAATGAAATAATGGAGAGAAAATAGGGAGTGGAGTAGTGTTGATCGTGGGAAAACAAAATTGGAGGTAAATTTGAAATGGGTATATCGTAATTGCGGGTATTAAACAGTTCCATCAGCATCAGACACGATTTAATGTAAGCCGTGTCCAATAAAAAATCTCCGTGAGATCTCATCGATCAATAAAATCTTCGGTGGAATTAATTAGGGATTGATAACAGGGGAGAATGGGTTTTGTTTTCGAATTGAAATTTGGCAACATAAAATCTAGAACTTAGGTTTAGAAACGGCATCTGTTCTTCGAGGCTAAAACTGTATCTCCTCCATCTTTGTGATTTTGATTTGAACTTCGGTCATATCGAAACCAAGATCCCGGTAATCGTATAACAAGGTGAATACACGTCTCTAGGGATAGATAAACACGTGTTAGACCGGGCTATTTTCAAAACATTGGATTCGATGATTGGGACACGTATATATATAAAACCGAGTCTATTAAATAATAAGAATCTAGTGTCTCGGCTAAATTTAATGCCGGGACTAAAGATATCGTGAATAGTCCCGGAATTTTATATCCCCGAGACGAACTTAGTTTTGGTCACGTATTTTCATAAAACCGTGACAAGGTCAACCGTGACTAAAACCCCTTATTGTACTAGTGGATGTTCATTAATAAAATTGAGTAACAGATATCGCAAAGATATCAGTACCATTTTACAAAGGAATTCATTCGCATGCATTTAAGCTGACAATTAGATGAACTCCGCACAACAGAATTCCAGAGAGCGTATTTGACCAACATAGATTGTTGTTAACAAATAACGAGCAACATGGCTCAACACAATGGACAAGCCAAAGCTTATTTTTATGCTAGTCTAAACACGTGTTAGAGCACAACTTGAAAAAAAAATACCCATTCACTTGTAGAACTATAGGTCAACACATCATACTTACATGGATCACATAAACATGTAGCTTTCTAAAGTTAAGTTAGACAGTGAATCAAGACCCGAGCCATATATTATTCATGAACAGGCATGCACATGCCGAACAACAAGTGCAACCCATGGAGGTAAAAAAAACGCTTCCTATAAATTAAACATGACAATAAATCCTCACCTGGAAGTAAAATATGTTCAATCTATCATCCTTCATTAAGCCCCCACCTGCTCATATTGTAAAACTTCGCCTTCCTATAGATTAAACAAGAAAACAAATAGAATCACAATCAAAAACTTAAAAGCAAGTGCTGTAAAATGTGTTCAATGTATCATCATTCAACAAATCCTCACCTTCTCAGTTTGTAAAACTTTGTTAAATACACCTTTAGTTTTTCGTTGGTTCCTGCGAAGTCTGCCTCAAATTCATCTAAAGTTGATGGTGCTGCAATATTTCTTTCCTCTGCTTTAGATCCTACATCTATGATATAATAAAAATCAAAGACCTTGATGCTTATATGATCCATATAATACTAACACCCTCACACAGGAAACAAATTTCATATCAAATCACGGATACACAACAGAATATATCAGCAATTAACTTACAGTAATAAATCAGAGGAAGTATGAAATGGTGAAAAGTTGTAACCATAGAAAAACCATGGCCAAAGCAACCTACATACAGAATTATAAATCGCAAAATCCATCAATACAAAATCAAATTCTGCAAAAACTGTCTATGAATCAGGTATTAAGCAAAAACAAATCTGACCTAGTTCCGCTCAGCATACAATTTCTTGACCAACTTCTTGTCACTTCTCTCGGAAGCCACATCCCAAATATGATTACCAATATTCTTCTACTGCAAATTAAAATAATAAATATAAGTATAATAATCACAGTCAGAAGACCAAAGTATAAGCGTTTTTATTTTGTGAATCTTACCCTGTAATTTGTAGATATAATACTGAGAATTACCCATAACCCTAAGAAATCCACCGATAATTCCAGTGGAAGAATTTCTTCAAAAAAAAAACTTTTCTCACTGATTTCTGTTGTACTCTTCTTCGATATACTATTGATGATGAAATGAAAGGATTCGATTTCTTATTTGGTTACGAGGCGAAAATAGAATAATAGTGTTAGGGTATCAAGGTCCCAACAAATAGTTGATTAGAACCGATCGAAGAAATTGAAGAAAGAATAAAATGTTACAGATCGAAGCAATTAAACAAAGAAGAAAATGTTATAGATCAAAGAAATTGAATAAAGAAGAAAACATTACAGATCGAAAAAAAATTGATGCAAAACTAGAGATCAAATCATGGGTTCCGGGAGAAACGAATTGCAGGCTAGGGTTTTGTTTAAATGATGTATATTAGAGAACGAATTATAATGAAACGAGGGATTCAAGATCAGGGTTTCGTAGTTTTAGTTCGGTGAAAATGGTGAAAAAGATGAAAGAGAAAGCGCATCTAGGATAGATTTAAAAGTGAAAGAGAGAGAGAGAGAGAGATAAAGTTTCAGGAGAGATAAGGATAAATCTGGGGCTATGGAAACCATTTGCTCTCACAGTGGTTCTTAAAATTCCGTATATTTACAAAAATACCAACTAAAAGAACTACTATGTCCGAGACAAGTTAAATTTTTATGTGTTTTTTTCCAATAAAACCACTGGGGCTCACAGTTCATATAATTACGTCAGCATGAAAACAGTAGTATTTGTGAAGCTCTAGAAGTGGTAAAAAATATGTTTTCCACTAGTGTTAGCTTTTACGAATACGTATAATACTCATACCTATCCCGCTCCGAACATTTCCGTCGTGACGAATTGCTAACGAGGCTCTAGACAGACAAAGAGAGAATAGCACACTCTTTCATATCCTTGGTAAGTTTGGGTGGGTCCCACCCCTAAAAAATTTGCAAGGATTCCACTACATGTGTTGGTCGGTTTTTTTCACCCCTAAAAAATTTCATAATTCAAAAGGTTGAAGATGACCTCCCCCTAATCTTGTACGGGTGTCCCTTTAGCACTTGCCTTATGTGTTGTAAATAGTAAGGAAGGTTTCCCTTATCCGTTGAGATGCCCCTTAGTAATTGAGGTGTCCCTTATCCAAAACTGAGAGTCCGAATAACATGTGTCCTCCTGGTACAAAAACCATTTTTTCGGGCCAATTCTCCACAAGAGTTTATTCTTCCAAAAACAAACTAAAACAAATTTATTAGAGAAATAATGAGTCCTAGCTAATGTATTTATGGGTTAAAATGCGTCGCACTCTCGTGCTCATCAGTTGGTTAACTTCTTCTATATTTATTTGTGATTATAATTTATTTGCAAACCAAATCACTATTGTATATGTATCAGCTCAAAGGAGTACTTGTATTTATATTTCAGAGCGGTTTTAGATTTTTTTTAATCTTTGTTTATAACTTGTAAAATTATTGCTTATATAGATGTTTCAGATCCTTAGTGCCTAATTATAAAGTTAATCTCTTGGATTAGTTTTGGGGCGCTACAGAAAAGAGATTCATCAATTATTTAAGTACGAAAATCAACCACAATCGATTGTTATATCCATTAGCGTATACCAATTGTTGTTGATGTTCATCAAACACAAAGAAAATTTCCCGAAATCGGTAGAGGTACACCTACGTAAATTGATTTTGTGTTTGATGTTCTTCGTATATAATGAACATCGATCAACAACAATCGGTATACGTTAATGCATATATCAATCAATTCATTGACCATGCTTGAATTTTTGCACAAATCCTGAAATTTTTGTACTCACATTTTAGAGCATGAAAATACGAGTTGAACGCAAAAAGAACGAGGTCACTCCGACATCAGACGAAAAAGTTATCAGCAAAACAATCTAAGAAATACTAAGATTTATAATCAGTTGACGTGGTAATTTATGTAAACCGATTCTATTAGAATAAATATACAGAAAAACTCTTAAATTTTGCAATCAGTCTATGTTCTAAGTCTAGAATTGGTTTACGAGTGCATGAACATATACCGATTATGGGTTGAGATTTTCCAAAAAAAAAAAAAACTAACAAGTTCACATCTTTTTATGATGATTTAAGATTAGTTGATTTCTAGGTTAACATGATTAAACATCAATTAATCACCCGTATTAACACTAATAGATCTAGGTAAACTAGGTAAATAAAATAGTTGGCCTAGAGGTTTTGTGAAATTACTTACAAATGACCCCTTTATATCTTTTAGTGATAGACCCCAAATAATTTTTATAGGTCTCAAACTAGGGAGGATTTTGAAATCTCCAAAATGAAATATTTTTAGTTCTTCACCGACAAACCCCCAACACAAACAACAATTTATTTTGGTGTTTTTTCGCCGTTAGGTAGTACAAAATGGAAGGAGGATATTTTGTCGACAACTGATTTAGCAGTCTCAAGTGGCCAAATAAAAATTTTCTTGATTTCATCCCACCCCACCTCTTAAATTCTGTAACCTGTTATAGGGTTTGATGAAACTATTAGAGGGACTAAACCATGATAATAATGTATATCTAGTTGGTTACAGGATATCCTAATGGCACATAAAATGTCTAAATTACCCTCTCATTTCATTTAAAAAGACTAAATTGTCCTCCACTTTTTTTAACTTAAAAATGGGTCAAAAGTAGAAAATCAAAATCAGTTTCTTCATCTTCTTTCCTCCTCTCCTTCGTTCATAACCTACCTCCATCGAAAAAATTCACCTTCTTTGATTTAACGGGAATAGCTAATGTTTTGAAAAACTCACGTTTGATTTTGTTTCTTTTGTGTTCGAAATAGGTTACATCATTGCAAATTAGGGTTTCAGATGAAAATTTTAATTCAAAGTTAGGATTGCATGTGAGGTTATGACTTTAATTACCAACCGTAAGTCTAGATTTGATGATGTTACGGTTTGTCTCCCGTAGAACTACGAACTGTAAATACAAAATGTCAAATGGGAATGATCGGTTACGATTTTGATTTGCAACCATAAGTTGGCTATGGATGGTGTTGGTACTCCCATTAGAAACCGTAAATTATCTAGAGCTTTAAACCGAAGGATTTCAAAAATTCTACGGTTTGTAAATATATGAATCGTAACCAAGTTCCTGTTTGACTTGTCACCACCATTAGTAACCGTAATTATCCAACCATAAGTCAGGTTACTATACCAACCGTAATCTTGTTGATTTACTTATCTTGTTATACCAACCGTAATTTCAGATAATTTTGGACAACAAAAAGCGAATTGAAGCTAAGTTAGAGGTATATGTATACTTAGTCATATAAAGATTCACTTATCTCAAATTTGTCACTGAATTCACTCATCTTGGTTGAGTGAATCAAAACCTAGAGTTTCAAAAATATCACAAAAGTTTTTTTTTTCTCCTCCACACGTTTTTCCCTCATAGAAATTGATTAATCATTACTAGCTAATTTCAGTTAGATTATCAACAGTAAACCAAATAAGGGTTGATTAGTCATAATAAAAAAAAAATTGAGAAGAGATTTTTGAAATTACCATCTAATAACCACTTTTGTCCTTAGCCCCTCTAATGGTTTCATTAGCCACTATAACATGAATCTAAATTTTGAATCCTATCTCGCCCAAATTTTGTGAAAAAGTAATCTTCACCTTGGACTAATTTTTGGACGGACATACTGTCTGTCTGTGCACACCACCACCCTCCCTTCCCTCTAATAACCACCTTGTACAAAAATGGAAAGAAAAAGTTGTGCAACGTCGCTAGCTGTAGCAGACGCCGCTCTTAAAGAAAAGGCGAAAAAATTTCTCTAGGCTGTTACAGTTCGCACCATTGTGAAAGTGCATTAAACTCGAATCGAACGGTTGGGTATACTTGAACGGTGCAACGTGGCACCGATCGTATCTTCTTAAAGATAGATTTTTCACACTCTGTACTGAACAGAATCTCGCACACAACTCTGATTTTTTTTGTAACAACATTCTGCTAAAAGGAGCAATATTAAGGTGTGTATGACGGTAACATTACAACCTAAATATCTTACTGATTTAGGAAATCGACGGCTTCGATGCATTAGCACATTCCCTTTCCAGATTGTTATATTTCAGCGATGTACACGATCAAAATTTCCCTACATTTTTGTTTTTGTTACTGCACCTCCTTCACCACACCACACCAGTCTGTTTTGTTTCTCCAGTGAGTTTGAGAGACAGAAAAGAAAAAGAGAAAGAAGATGATGGATCCAGTGATTGTTCAGCCTGATGATGAAGAGGCTGAAAATCAAGGTGAAGTAGCAGATGGCGGTGGTGGTGTTAATCCAGAGATTGTAATTGTAGAAATTCAAAATGGTCAAGGATTAGGTGGTGGTGGTGGTGGTGGTGGTGGAAATAATGAAGGAGCAATAGTTTATCATCCTCCTGATGATGTTCCTGTTATTGACTATAATTTTCTCATCACCTCTGTCTTTGTTCGTGACATTATGAATAATCAAGAATTTCCTTTGATTGTGAATCTGATGAATAATGTGGATGTTCTTAAAGGGAAGATTGAACAGGAAATAGGGGTTCCAGTCCACTTGCAGGTTTTGGAGGTTGATCATCAAATATTGGAGAATAACCAGCCACAAAGGAGGTATATCCAAGATCCCATGACTACCGTTAATTTGATGATCATGGATGAGGCTGAACAATATTATCCTGATGATGATGGTGGAGATGGTGGTGGTGGTGGTGATGATGGTGAGAAAGAGGCGATAACTGTTGGCAATGGGTTAGTGACCACTGAAGATGAGGAGAAACCAATACGGGTGTACCAACGCCGCCGTCGTCGCCGGATTCCGGTAGTTGATGATGATGGTGATGATCATCAGCAGCAGGACAGAATGGTAAGGAGACGTTTGATTTAGTGATCTTGGTCCCTTAAAAGATTGTTGGTGAGGCAGTACTAGTATGTTAATTTGGCCGGTTTTCGTCTTTTAATTGAAGCATCCATTTAGTGGTAGTAAATGCTTATTGTAGGCCAGTGTGAGTTTAAGTTAAAAAATAAACTGTTCTTGAATCTAAAATAATTTTTAATTTCTTTGTCTCAATTAAACTATTTTCAATCTGTGCTTGAATTGAAACAATCCGGCCGGTATTCACAGAATTGTTGAAAAATGCATATATGACTTGAAAATGTTCAATCTCTTGCTATGTGCAAGTACCAACAACTTACGAATGGCGTCTAGCTAAGCTCGGATATATTTCCATCTAGAATGCCGATTTACGGCTGCACTGCAGTCTTTTAATTTGGCAATTAAGCTTATGCCCTAAGCCGTGCAGCTTCAAGACTTCTAAGAAATGGCTCCTCTACTTTTCCCCGAGTCCAGAACATTAATGTATGGAAATCGCTATCATCCTGCACACTCGTATTTGTACTTTTGGTTGTTGCATGAGATCAATAACTTGTTTTCTCCGTATTGTCCTTCATTCTCTTGCTTGCGCACTTTATGCTCTATGTAATATTAGCGCGTCTTGCTCCATCTAATTCAATCTTCTTTCGTAATCCGACCAACAAGGCCATCCCAAACAATGTCAGCATCATTATTCCATGACAATGATCCTTAATTGATCCATACTTACAGCTGCACATTTTTAACAAGGAGGGAAAAGAGTGACATGGCGAGTAATTACCAACCAACCACAAAGCATGCCAGAAGCCAAAGCACTTAATGAAACCTGGCATTGCTGGTGGACGCAACGAATCGGAACGGAGATTTCCCGCTTAACTATATTAGTTTCCTTACTTCAGGCAAAGAGAAAACTTGCTGCCGATTGAGCATTTGTCTCTAAAAGTTGGCTTTCGCAATTTCTCATTTTAGTGCATGTTTGTATACTCAGATTCCGATAAGCACCTCAAACTAAAGTAGGCGGCCAAAGACTTCCAAGTTTGAATTGAGGGTTTTCTGAACTGGATCTTTTGGTTTTTGATCTCCATGCATAATTATTTGATTGTTTACTTCATTTTGTCAGATTTTAAAATATGCGATTTTATTGATGAAATGGTATTCACAGTGTAAGAACATATGAACAATATGTACACAAATATGAGTACTATAATAGTAATAGTACTATGACACTAGAGACCGCTGGATGTGGAACTTGCAGCCATGCCACTGTTTTTTCTTCGAATACGATCTTTCCTTTCACTTGAAAGCAGTTTGGCAAATCTTATGAGTGCTTCTTGATTGGTTTCTTGGTGGAGGAGATTTTCTTGATCATTATGCACCACGGGTTCGAGATGACCAGTTTCTACACTCACTTGTGTAACCGGCTTCTTTAACAGTTCTTGGCCAACTCTGACAAGAGATTCAAGGTTTTCTTTTGTAGCTACATCCATTGAAGATAATGTACCACTTTCGCTATTAGTGAAGTTATGCTGAATTCTGAGGAACTCGATTTTATTAGAACCAAGCCAAAGTTGAGACAAAGCTAGGATAGACGCATTGTCGTAATAAGATATGTCAGACTCGGCTGGTGAGAACAAATCACTTAATCCATTTGTGTAGCGCAACCAGTCCACAACTCCCCATTTGGCTGCAATGTCGGCTGTTATTTCTTGCTTTTCTGCCTCTGCTCGTGTTGACGATCCTGTCCCTAATGAAAGTATTAGAACTTTCCCATTTCCTTGGTTGAAGAATGTTGGATTTCCCTTGCATACACCGGGGATAAGTCCATATGGAATTGTTAGCTGCATACATAGTGAGATTTGTTTGATCAAAATTTCAATTACTAGGAGTAATCTATATAGTTTGGAGCGGAATCAATCAATTAATGTAATATAAAACAATCTCATACCGGACAATTAGCAGCAACCCCGCCATCAATGAGATTATATTCTCGTACTTCTTCGCTTTCACCGATTTTGGACTTCACTTGGAAACGGTGAGGAGGGAGGTAAGTTGGCGCCGCAGAAGTGCCAATGCACACATCTGAGAGTAGTGGATCCTCTAGTACAGTGGTTTTAGCTTTCTGAGTGGTGAAGATACAAGTGTGTCTTTGCTTTACATCGTACGCAGGGATAGCGACCGAACTCAACGTTTGATGCAATCTAGTTTGTCCGAGTAACTCCCTCAAAAGTCCATGAAAGTATTCACCATCATACTTCGGTCCACCAACCATGTCATGGATCCATTTTTTAGCATTATCAAGAATCCCACTACATAGACCAAAAATCAAATTAAGAACATAGTACAATCGATAAAACGCGTAATCAAACAATCCAAAGAAAATTGAAAAGTGAGTATATACCGATTCGTTTGTGGGAAGATTTTTGAGCTATGATCTAGGTAGAATTGAGGTATTTCCTTTGCTGCAAAAAGAGGCCGATTTTGTTCATTTGGTGCAGTTAACATTGCTGTTACTAGTCCCCCGGTACTTGTCCCACTTATGATATCGAAATAGTCGCAAAGTCTAGCTTCAGGACCATCCATTTTCTACATAGTTGCACAAACAATTTCAAGATTAGCTACAAATGATAAGAATGAAGTTAAGTATACAAATAGAGATAGAAAATATGCATTACTACTCAAAGAATTCTCTTCTTATTACCTGTAATTCAACTTCGAGGAATTCTAGAATAGTACTTGGAATGACTCCTCTAACACCTCCACCATCGATGCAAAGAATTGTGATTAGTTTCGAAGGTGGTAATCGATCACTATAACTAGCAGAACCCTCCACTTTATCCATGAATATGTATGTTGATTAAAAAGAGATGAAATCAAACAATGTAGAAAACTAGCTTTGAGTGAACTTGTGAGAGCAAGAAGAGTAGTAGTTGTAGTGTGGTTGATGAATGAAGTATGGATCGGTTTATATAGGCTCAAGAAAATGTGTAGATGGATAAGTTCATTGATGAACTGGATAATGACATACACTTACAAGTAACATCCCAACTATATTTCTTAACTCATGCCTTATTTATGAACTGTTCTAGATAAGCAATACCATATTAAGCATATACTTAGCTAAACTTAATTAATTAAATAAAATTTACAATTAGCAACTCTATTATATAGGAGCTTCAATGAATCTTCCCCTCTTACAGGGAACATGATCACTTGAGTTGTTTTGGATGATCTGATCTTATCCATGCACCACGTACGCTTTCCTTCTTCGATCTATTAACGTAAAAGAGTTGTTCTTGATTTCTTTTTTCAGTTTCTTTCTCAATTCAATTTTCATTCTAAAGGGTTATTAAGAACATTGATGATTTTGAATAATGACAACCACTTACAAGTTCAAAATGCTACAAATTGACCAGACAAGTAAACTTAAGTTCATGCCTTTTTCAATCAGTTGTTGATTTGGAAATTTGTTTTCTTGACTTGTGTTCTAGACCTCTATTAAGCAATACCATATTGAGCATTACACTCTTTCCGGGAACATGCATTGATCACTCAAGTCTTTAACTTTATTTTGGATGATCTGATCCTATCCTAACTGCCTACTACGCCTTCAATTCCTCTTTTCTATCTATGGAAAATGGAAAATGTGTGTTTATAGGTTTTCTTGATTTGCTTTGTCGGTCTTTTATTCTAAGGTTACGAACATGGCATAAGCAACACGGTTAGCTGCCTAGGCCAATCTAAATGCTTTCACACTATAGGGTTACAGTTACATTATTCCAGTGGAGCCATACTTTTATTTTTGCTAGTAGAAGAAATCGGATTTTATTTTATTTTTTGACAACCATGCAAAGAAATCTGGCATTGCATTGCTGATGGAGGCAAGGGAACGGATTTGGCACGCTGCAATATTAGTGTTTGTAGCTCATGCAAAGAGAATGCTTGGTGCAAATTGAGCATTAAATCTTCAATGCCATATATTGCCCTTGTCTATGATCAATTTTGGATAACCAATACCATATTAAGCACATAGTTAGCTAAACGTAATTAAATAAGCAGCTCCATTATATAGGAGCTTCAATGTATATACCCTTCTTAATTACGGGGAACATGTTCACTTAAGTTGTTTTGGATGATCTGATCTTATCCATGCACCACGTACGCTTTCCTTCTGCTATTTACGTAAAAGTTTTATCTAGAGTTTTTCTTGTTTTGTTTTTGCAGTTCTTTCTCAATTCGATTGTTTCCCAACTTCATTGTACAGGTTAGAAGGAACATTGATGGTTTTGGATAATGACAAGTTACAATTGCTATAAAATGAGCAGACACTGAAGTCATGCTTTTTTCAGTCAGTTCTTGGTTTGGCAATTGTTTTTTTGACTTCTGTTCTAGAAATCTAGATAAACCCATACCAAGCGTACAACACTTACCGGGAACATGCATGATCACTTGAGTCTTAAATAGTTTTGGATGATCTGATCCTATCCACCTATAAGCCTTCAATTCCCTTTTTCTATCTATGGAAGATGTGTGTTTATGGTTTTTCTTGATTTGCTTTGTCGGTCCTTTATTCCAAGGTTACGAATATGGCAATTGGCAAGTCTAGTCTAAGCTACAACAACATACTGAGGTTAAGCTTAGGACATAAGCGGGGGGGTTAAACCAGGCGACAACACGGTTAGCCGCCTAGGCTAATCTAAATGCTTTTACATTAGTCTTACATTATCCCAGCTGAGCCATACTTTTATTTTTGCTGGCATTGCATTGCTGGTGGAGGCGAGGAACGGATTTGGCACGCCGCACTATTAGTGTTGGTAGTTCATGCAAAGAGATTGCTTGGTGCAAACTGAGCATTTGGTCTTTAAATTTGATTCACAATTTCTCAATTCTCATTTTAAGATGGGGCTGCCTCGAGACTTCTTAATGTGGAATTAGACAATCCATTCTTCATTATTTTTCCATGTATTATACATAATTAAATTACAAAAATACAATGTATTATGAGTTATAAGATTATCCACCCTCGGAATCCACCCTCGTCAGTTCTACATTTGGCTCAAAGTTGGTCTGCCAATGGCATTAATGGTCCGGCAAAGAAAATCTGGGATATGGTTCCAGCTGCAGCTTTATGGGCAATTTGGAATGAGCGAAATAGAAGAATTTTCGAGCAAAAATCTCTCTCTCACTTCCAAGTAAGTGTAGAGGTCAAAGCATCCCTTTTGGCTTGGAGCTGTGCCTTCAAAAGAGATTTTAATTTTAGGCTAGACTTGTGCATCTTTTCGTGGGAGAACATGTTTTACTGAGATAAAACCTTGGCTGTTCTCTTATGTCCTTACTTCCCTTCCAAGGATTGTATCCCATTTCTCTTTATTTTTGCTTTCACTTTTTTTTCCTTTATAACGGATACATGTAATTTTTTCTTCTCCTTTCAATAAATTTCTCCTTTCTCGATCAAAAAAAAAAAAATAAGATTATCCTACACTGTTTGAAATGACTCATGAATATGCCTTAAAATCTCCTTATCTCTGTTCCACTCCGGTGTCGGAGCATTAACAAAATGCGCGTACAGCTTGTTCCTGGCACAAGTCACCGAAATCAAGCTATGTGCAGCAACCCCGTCGATTTCGTACACATAATAAACCTGCCCATTCTCTTTCTTTGTCTCTTTGGATGTTACATTATCTGCACTAGAGATTAAATCCTGCAAATTCACATCTGATAAGGCTAAGTTGTTTAAGATAACCTCCAATGGTGCTAGTTGTCTGATCCCTGCAAGATATGTCAAGTACTCTTTCTCGGTTTTCTTCTTCGGATTAAAGAATTCGCTATCAGTACCATTTGTTCCCTTCTCGACTTTCGATACTGCCCGTTCTTTCCAGCCATCAGGCACATCGTAAATGTATTCAGCGGAATCTTTTTTGTTCGAGTTGCCACCATAACCACCGTAATTAGCCGCACTGGCAGCTGTACCGTAGTAAATTTGGTACGGATCTGCAGCAAAAGCCAATGGAGCAGTAGTAGAGAGAATTACAGCCGCCGCTGCAAAAGTTGCCGCTAGTTTTGAAGTTGAAGAGCATTTCACCGAGACAGAAGCTTCAGTAATGGCGCCGCTACTGCTGCAGCCGATGGCAGGGAAGACGGTAGGTTTACATGACGTTTTAACAGGATATCGACATGATGAAAATGATAAGTTTATAGCTGCTGAAGGGGAAAACATAGTGTTATTCATGGGAAGAAGAAGGATCGAACAATGAAAGGGTTTGTGGCTTTCTGCCTATATCATCTCATTTTAGATTTTCCTTATCCATTCAAATGGATAACATGAAACTGGGAATATGAGACCCGTCGGGCCTGGCCTGGATTAGAAACGTGCCAGAAAGCCCGGCCTTGTAGATTTACACTTATAACCTCGGTGAACAATCTCTGTAAACAACCTCAGTGAACAATCTCTGTAAACTACAGTAATAATAATGCCGAAATACAAATGGTTCAGATGAACATTCTCAAGTAATTCAACATGGTTAATAATTATAAAAAACGAGCTTTTGTCAACGGCAGCATATAAACCATCATGAGTGGCAATTGTCAGTTAAAAAATCCCAATGCACCGACGGTCACATTACTAAGATTTACAGCTTCAAAGCAGCTCTTGCCATGGCTAAAGCTCCCTCGTAAGTTTTGTTACCACCAATAAACCCGCTCATATGGACGAACACACAATCTGGAATTCCAGCCTCCTTGACAGCTCTTCATCTCTCAAACCCTCCACTGAGCTGGGAGTGCCTTTCGGCTTTCAAATTTATCAGGAGATACTCCCACAGCTTGAATTCTCCAGCTTTGACTTCTTTCATCCTGTATTTAGCAGTCAGTAAATTTAGGTGCCTTGAATACTTGCATAAGATATTGCAATTACATATAGAGATTTGAAATGGAAGGCTTCTATTACTCCCTTAAAGATGGCAATCATCCAAAACAACCAACGAAGTTCTTCTCAAGTTTTTCCTTGCCATGTTTTATACTTATATAAAGTTTTAAAGATAGAATCTAGGTATAAATGTTTTTTTACATCTATCGGAAAAATGCTGTTCTTAAAGTGCCATATAATGGGTGTTCCACGCTCGTAATCTTTCTAAGTTTTAATAAAAGCCACATGCTCAAGTTCAAGCTACTCAAAAATGATCTATTTGTTGCAAATGAACATCGAAATCAGAGGCATCATGAGATGAACTCCATACCTGGTAAAGAACATATTTGACTAGAGGATCATTCTTCAACTCCTCCTCGAGTTCATGTAGATGAAGCTTCCACTGTTGAACAAAAGAAGGAAATAATTAATAACGTTACGAGCCTTCAGTTTAGGTGGATGAACGACTATGATATTACTACCTATCAAAATAAAAAGACACTGAAAGTTCTCAGGCCATAGTACAGTATTTACACAATGACTCAACTCTGCAATAACACCTACCTTAAGAACAATGACATGTATATACTGTTAGTGGTAATAGTAGGGACAAGAAAGCAAGGATTTGGACTTTACAGGGCAAATCCTTGTGTAGAAGCTCACTGCCAGCTCAGGCAAAAAAAAAAAAAACAGGAAAAAGTAACCTTAAACGGATTGTGTTTTCTTTCGATTTCACCCAATCATGTTAAGTATTAAACAACTTCACATCTTGCTTGTAGAGTAAATCTATAGAGCCTTTAGTTCGGAACAACTAATGAAGGTTACAGTATTGCACCAAAAGAAAGATGGGAGTAACTGTAAATATTATGCAATTGAACTCCAAACGGACCAACTTAAAACACAGATTAATGCCAGCATTAGGTGTTTGCAGCGAATTTGAGATAGAGGAAGGGGAAGGAAACCTACCGGGCAGAAATTTTTCAACGTCATGATTTCTCCACTGGGGTCAACTTCGTGTCTTGCAGCAAGGCACTCCAAAACAATAGATCGTGCAGGTAACCATGATTTTGCGTGAAACCGCACATTCTGAGAAGTGAAAAATACCGTGTTAGTTTATCAAGTAAAAATCACCTTCTCTATCTTCCAACTCTTTGTTGACAGCATAAATTCAGCAGAGATGGAAATTGAAGTCACAACATATACAGAGCTAACACATAAAATCTAACCTCTAAAAATTCACTACCAGCAAGAGCCATTGCACGATGAAAGGCCTCATTCTCTCTCTCAGCTGACTGATCAGGATCGACCCAGTCCAGATTAAGCCTTCCAACTCTTGAAGAAAGACCAGTGTTATTCACATATCTTGGAGGAAGATCCGTATCATACCTATTAATTCCATTGTCAATAGCATCAATTGCCTGTCACAAGTAGAACAGAACAACAAAACTTCATTAACTGTCTTGTCCAAAACATCAACAAACGAATCAATATTGTTCAAAAATGTTTCACATCACCAAACATCTAAAGTACACACATATATTTACCTCCATAAAACTTTTATAAATAGCTAGAAACAATCGATGCACATCTGGGTGTCCTTGATCAACCTGTAGCTCCTTTGCAATTATCTCCATACCAAAATGCTACTCACAAAAAACAAGACATACATATAGTTAACCGACCCGTACAAATACACAAGACAACAGAACAATTAAAACTGAACGAAATCTAAACAATTCAAATTAATAATACATTCATAGAGTAACAGTAATCACATAGGTTTTCATATTTTAATTGTTACTGGATGGTGGTGGAGTTGGTGGAGATGTAGGTGGCATCCACCAATTACACCACCTTCACAGACTCCACATCTGCCATCATCTGTAACTCCACCAATTACACCACCATCACTGACTCCAACTCCGCCATCTGGGTATAGCATTCACTGGCTAAAGTGTTAAAAGTGAGCACCACTACAACCCTCTGTAGTCCAACATGCCACCACACCACCACCCCCAACCAGTACTAACCATCACCACCACAAAAACACCAACCCAGATTGAGGGTTTAGAGGGGGTTTAAGAATGTACCTTGTATACAAGTCCAGCACTACTGAGTTTAGTAGTAAACCCATGACCAAAAACCTCTTGAAACCCTTTCTGGTGATGATCATAACGATCTGTACTTGGGTCATACACACCACCAACATCAAGAACTGCATCAAGTGTATCCAGAACCTAACACCAAAACAAAAAAAAAAAAAAACCATCAAATTACTCTCTAACGCAATTTATCAAACACTTGATGCACAGAAGATGAAAATCAGTCAAAACAATCAAAACACTGAAAACAAAAACATGGGTTCGTTTCAAAACCTGTGGATCTCTTGAACGAACGACTTCAGCATCAAAGAATTTATCAGTAAGACGAATCATGAAACAACCAAGTGCTTCATCACAGTGAAAGCTGCCATTGTGAGTACCAATACGCTTTCGGGTGAAATTAACAGGAGGGGAATCAGAAGCTCTTCTTTTACTAGAAGGACTGGAGGGACTGAATGAAGCAGTAGCCATGAGTAGTGTAGGTTGAAGAATGGTGTTTCTCTGGTATATGAAGAGCTTTTGACTGAAACTTCTTAAACCAAACATATCTCTCTTTCGCTGAAGAAAAGAAATATAAAAAGAAGAAGAAATAGAAGACTTTTATCTTGACTTTGTTGACTGTAAAACCCTAAAAACTAGCGTGAATCACTAAGGGCAGCCCTCTAATTGCCCAGGGGCATGATTTTCATGTACTTGATGTCACAAATTCGAATCCAACCGTTTTTGCTAGCTCAACTGACTTGTTTGAATCTGACTCCTTACATCTGAATGTGATTTATTACATCGAATTTATTAGATAGTTGAGTTATATAAAAAAAATTATTCCGGATTGATATGTTTTCAACGAGTCATGTATAAAATAAGTCGGACTCAAATTCTTGAGGGTTGAATATGAAATTATGTCGGACTCAAATACTTGAAAGTCAAATGCATGAGTGGAGCCAGATATTGAGTCAGACATACGGAATTATGAAAGAAAAAAAAAACATCTGAACTCTGATCAGAGATGAATCAGATCTAAACAAACAAGGTATCTCTAATATACATTATGTTAATTTAAATACCTCACTAACTTTTCAAAATAATAAAAGGAGATTTTACTCTTCTATAAGAAAATTATACTCTTTATTTCCAACGGTGCTAACAAACTAGTAAAATATTTCATATATACTCGTAGTACCCAATAAAAGAAGATATAAAATTCTATTGTGTGTCATCGCAAAAAAAAAAAAAAAAAAATGAAAAGATAAAATGTGATACACTGCAACAACCATATTGAAAGACAAGATTTTTCCGGCAAATTAACGTCACAAAAATAAATTGAACACACAATGTCACGCTTTAGTAAGTATTCCCCGCCTATCTTGTTAAATCCCCGGCTCAAGAGCAAAATTAAACCCGGCCACCAACCATGCCCCTTGATTTTAAAACAATTTCAAAGAAATTATTGGATTTCTATTTTGTTGTTGTTGTGATTTTAACAAATATCGATCCTTGTTCAAAGAATGAATAATAATGTTTCCAAGTAGTATTTCACGCAGAGCTTTTTTTTTCTTATATATAAAGACAAATTCATAAAAACTATGTAGTGGGAAAGATCTTCCGCATAGCTTTAAGGTTTACAAACAAAGCATTTTGCGGTAAAAATGGTTCCCATCCCACTTCCATATCTGGAGAGTTCAGGATTTTTCTTGCCAATGTCAGTAATTCTGGTAATGTAGGTTTCCATAAGATATTAAAAACTAAATAGTTAAAGTAGTTTAATAAGTCTAATATTGAATTCAAAAGCACGGTTTTTGATTGAGTCCATCTTTTTCGCATCTTCTTCTAAACATGGTATTGAACTGCCTTTATTTACATGGTAATAGTGTTGATTTTCCTTTAACGTGCCAGAGCAAGTCTCGCAATGAAACCGCCATTACTGCTTCGTTGTAGTTTGTTGTGGTGCATCTGATACATACAGTTCATGTGTGTGTCCCATTTTCATTTTGTTAGACAAACGATATTCCATGTCAGTCCATTGTTGTTTCTTGTTGAGTAACACTTAAGTATCCAAGTTTGATTTTGATACAGTAATTTTCATATATCATTTCTTTGGATGGTAGGTGGATTTCTAACTATTAAAACTTGGGTAGAAAAATTGTTTGAGATGATAAGATATTGCTTATAATTGAAATGATTGTTGAGATTTGGTTTGATATAATTGGACTTGTTGTTAATGTTGCGGTATTTTGATATAATTAATGCAATGGGTCTTTATTTTATTCAAGTATTGTAACATGTTTTTACAATTGTTTGAATTTCTTTCTATGTATCTGAGTGTTGAAGAAATGATGATTGTAAACTTCTTTCTGTTGATGATGATTAATAAAGCCTTACTTTAAAGAAAAACACCATCAACGACTATGTACGCTTACCATGATTTTGTACTAGTCTTATTACCGATTCAAACATGTACATCCAATCTCATCTGTTGAATTATATTTTACTTAAACTTACGCACCTCGTTTATACTATGTGATGTGATGTAGTACTAACACATGTATGAGACTAATATATGATTAGACTATCAATAGTTGTTAGTTGAACTGGTAACAAATAAAATTATCTTAAGTAAGATTTGTAATAATAAAAATAAGTTAAGTTTTAATCATTATCATGTATAAAGATAAAGAAAGTTGTTCTTGATGATTCTATTTCGGGATAATTGGACTTTAGTACTCAGGTTTTGTCCAACACTAGCCTTTGGTCTAACATTTGTCCAATGTTAGGGCTTGGTACCTAGACTGGACGTGGACTCTAATTTATCATTAAAATCTTGACTTCTGTTTACCAACTATTAAAAAAATTAAATAAAATTTGATTATTTAACGTTGTTAACACCGTCGTCAGCAGTGTAAACCCTTCTCAAGTTCGACCACCATTATCCATGGGAAATAAGAACTGCAACAATCTTGACCTATCCCAGCCAATTCTCAATCAATTAAAACACCATAAACCTTTAGACTCAAATCTACTCCATTTCATTCATCACTAACTCACAACACCAGCTTCATCTTCTTGGAAGAAACAACAATTACTTTCTGGGTTCTCAACATTAACCCCTTGTATCTCTTCAAACCATGTCAGCAACGCAAAATCAATACCATGAACTCAACCCAATTCCACTCTCCCTTTGCGATTCTTTAAAATTTCATCTTTTCAAATCAAGCTCCACCGATTCAACCAACAATCTTCTTTCTTCTTAGTCTCTACATTCTCTTACTGCCATCAACCAAAGCCTCATAACCCATCTTCTTATCCTGGCAACAATATCTTGAATATAACACAAACCCATTTCTGAATCATACCCAATTTTCCTATATATTCTTATTCTTGTTAGAGTTCTATTCTTCAATCTCTTCTCATTTGTTCACCGATGTCAATACCAACAACACAATGAAATTAGACTGACAGAAACAAACAGATTATAAATCTAAAACAGATGAAATTAAGAAAAGAAAAAAAAACAACTTAAACAGATGAAATCAAGAAGAAATTATGTTTAAATCTAAAATCTGCAAATTTAGCAACTTAACTCTTGTTCTAGATCATCAATCTCTCTGTGAATCTCCACTGTACCCTTTTGAAACCCAAATTAGATTGTAAATCTGCAGTAAGAACTAATCACTTCTTTTTCGTTCATCAAATCCAATTGAAACCCTAATAAAATCCCAACCAAAATTCCTACTCAAACCCATAATTAAACCCATGTTAGTGGTCTCTCAAGTTGTATGATTGTATCTTTAATTGTTTGATGCTTTTGTGTAACCTTGAGCTTTCTACTTAATTTTTTTTTAGCTTTCAGTTTGTTTTATGGGATTTTTTTTTCTCTCCTTATAGATGTACTCACACTCTCCTTAATATGTAATCGCGACTTGTGTGTTCTTCAAGAACGTCAATCTAAAATACCGCATCTCTTTTTAATTTTTAAAAGGTTAAAGAGATGCCTAATCGATTCTACTCTCACAAAAAAAAAAATCTAAAAAAATCAAAGAAGAGTTTGGATATCAATATTTGTGGAATCACAAAATATTAGACGAAGAAAACTTTGTGATTTCTATCTTTCTTATTCTTAATTTATAGTTCGTGAACTATAATAATCAATAAGAACAAGATCCGGATATCAAGAATTATCATGTAAAATATAGTCTGATCAGGCTTCATGAATCCCTTATTGGAAACTTTTTAAGTCGTAACTTAATACAGTTTCATGAAGGAACCTAGGTCTTCATCGGGACGAATATAACCTCAACTAGGACACATAAGTGCCAGGATTGAGATTCTATTTTGTTGTGCGTACTCTATTTATAATGATGAACGAGGCTAGGTAGCTCAAAATCAAAGCTAATTTTGAGAATCAATTTCCATGTTTACGATTTACTTTGATACCAAGAATGTTTAACTTCTTCATATAGATTGATCATGCAAGCATGTGAGAATTTTACTTCAATTGCAAGGAATAATATACAATTTTGGTTGGGTCTGGCAGTGGGCCAGTCCAACTGAATGGATTTGGGTAGGGGACTGAATCCGGCTTTAGCCTAGCAAAATAAATAAATATGCAACAACATATTTGTCGAGATAAGCTATGCGCACCAAGTGGTTAGCCCAAGACAAGAAAAATGTTAAGACATTCGTGAACTTTCAAGCATTAGTGGATTCTAATAACTCTAAAAACTAAAAAAGTTTGTGAAAAATCTACCACCTCGGAGTTTCAGGATTCTTTTGTATTCATAAGTTTGCAAACTTTCCGAATCATTTTGTGTACTCAAGTTACAAAAAGTTTCCAGGAACTTCAAAATCAACTATTTCATGAACATCGCCAAATCAACCAGTTAGCCAAATGACAAAATCAGTTCGTGTATGTGAGTTAATTAGAGAAGAATTCATCAAGTCTTATTATTTAAAATTTCCAAGTTTGTTTACTGAGCAAATCAGTTCGTGAAAATGAAAACTAACTTGGCGACTCTTTATGAAATTAATACGCAATTACGATATATCAAATAATACATTGTTTTCAACTTATTATGCGATAAATTCTTCATCGCTTGAATTTATGATTCAAGTTTTTATCAAGTACTAGCTCAAAGTCGAGATTTCTTATTTGCGATATCCATCATAGTACGAAAGTACGACATTGTGTTAGTAGATAGAATGGTCAGTCTTCACATACATTTTTTGATGAAGTTTTCGTAGCTATCTTCGTTGTTCTTAAGTCTTCAATCTTCAAGGTCGATCAGTAAATTCTAAAACTTAACTAGCATGATTTATTTCTAGTCTGAGACAGACCTTAGTATACTATAAATCAAGATCTGGTTTTGATCAACTAAATTTGACAACAAGCTTGATATACCAAACTTGTGAGTTTGACCGCCGAGCAATGCTCTAACACCTTGTCCTTGTTGGTTTTTGCTTTATCTTCTTTAGCTCCATCTTTAGGTTTTGTCGCATATGGAGGATTGGAAGAAGAGGAAATCCTATGGTTCATTATCTTATTCTGTACGCTCACAAAAAAAGAAAACGATACCTCATTCAGTTATTCTCCACGATAAGGACCATAAGCCAAGATTTTATGGTTGGGGGAAGGTTTCGATGGAGGAGTGGGGCATTCGGTGGTTTCTATTTTTTATCCATTTAAGCCTATATATTAGAACATACACAAAAATAACATTCATGATCACAATATATGAGTCGTCATGATTGAAAATTTACATCATAGCGATTTTCAGTTAGACCAATACGACCTTGTAATTATACCATGACAACGCTTGGAAAATTTGAGACAGAATGGTCGGGTTTTTATTTTCTTTATAGAGTCTTCATGGTACTATTCTACGTCGTCATGGTTTTTTATTTTAACATGACGAATCAAGATGACTGCATATTTACACTAATTGAGTCGTCATGGTCATGAATAATCGACCATAACGACCCAAAATCTGGTCATCGTCTATCCTAATTAAAACAAAGAAAAAAGTATCGTCATAGTCTCAAATGATCGACCATGACGACTTTTCGTACTATATACATGCATATGAGAAGTCTTCATGGTCTATGGCTGGGACCATAACGACTCTTTTCCTGTAGCTATATATTTGTGCGGGTTTTAACAGTCAAAATACTAAAAGCAAGTAAAGGAATGGTTTTTAGCTTAATTACTTTTTAATGGGGTCTTTTATACTCCTCGTTCAACTGATTCCTTACCAACTGATTTTTTCTTCTTTCTCAAATAAGATTTTCCTTTGAGTTGAACTACGATTTCACTCAAGTTATCTACCTTCTTATGAGTTTGTTTTTGACGACCCATATTTATATAATAAATTAATCGATAATAAAACTTTTCGAATTACGAAGACGAATTACGTTTGAAAAAATATGAAAGAGGAGAAAGAAGCTTCGCTAACTATGTTAGAGAAGAAAAGGAAAAGAAATAGGTTTTGAATGAAAAAGGGATCTATGGTTTAATTAAGTTTTTTTTTTGTTGTTTTTTGTTTTTGTGAAAAAAAAATTATATTAAGAAGGATTATGAGTTTACGTAAGATGCATCTTCCAACAATTAATCATTTATATTGATGGGAGGAGAACTAAACTCCACTCATCCTTTCACCTCTAGCAAATTTAGATAAAACGTCAACGACCTTATTTCTCTCCTTTGGCACATAACAACACTTCGAAGACATAAAACTCTAAAAAAAGAAAATTTTATTTCAAGAATTAAATTATGAATTCTCCATTTTATGATGAAGCTTTCACAGTTTACTGCATCAGCTACCAGCTTGGAGTCCAACTTGAACTGTACATTCTCCATCTCAGGTTCTTTAGCCCATTGCATCGCCTCCCATAAAGCTTTACAAGCCGGCTCAGCACTCCATGCCTCATCTAGGTAGAAACATTTGAATCCCTTATGCGATCTTATAAAATCACGAAGGATTAGTCTTATACCACCAGTTTTAGAGTTATCATGATACCATCTGAATTTATAGTGTAATAACCAAACGGAGGAGGAATTTAGTGAATTTTTTTTTATTGAAGCATGTAATCTAGTGAATGCTGTCACGGATTTGTGGGTTTAAGTTTATTATGATTTTAGGTTTAGCTATTAGGAAGGGCAGTATAGTATTCTCAGTATCAATTTGCACCCCTTATAATTATTTGTGTGAGGGTGAGTAAAATTTTCATAGCCCCCTTTTAGTCTTTGTAGTCCCCAGTAAATCAGGTTGTCAAATGAGAAAAAAAGTTGGAAATAAAACAAACTCAAGCAAATTTGCGATTTATCACCATCACAATTGATCAATTTAAACTCAATCTAGTTAACCTAGATAAAATTTTCATTTCGTTTTTCTTTTAATATCACAACCAATGCATTTATAAAATGTTTGGTTGTGATGCTATCGGATCAAATGCACAAGAGGCACCAGAGAAAATTCCTAGATTTGTTTTCAATATTTTTCCTTGTGTTAAGGCTAAGTCTTATGAGCTAGATTTGGCTGCTAGATTAGATAAAAAGCGTTGCAGATTAAAGAAAAACCGTTGTCTATTTTTTAACACTACTTCCGTCACTAGATATATCTCGCATGTAAACTAGTAGCGACATAGTTGCGCTATTCCCTCACTACTTTGAGCGGAATGGTTCAGCAATTCTACTTTTAGCGGAATGGTTAAGGTTGATTTATTTTTTGATCTAATGGCTGAGATGGTTGCTCTCTTGCATTCAGGGTAGCCACGGGGAATGGTTCAGCGCATCTAGATGCTATATTAGCACTACCATAAGATTTAGGGGGTTATTCTAGCTGACATGGACTTCCAATCTAGATGCTAGATTAGAAGACCATAGGACTTGGCCTAACAAACTAGCCAGATGATATATACTTGTTATTCCAAACAAAACAAGATATAAAAGATTGTATTGTATGTACTCGCAAAAGGGGAAAAAATAAAATGTGATACACTGCAACCACATCAGAGGACAAGATTTCCCCAGCAAACGTCACATAAACAAACTTAACACATAAGGCCACACACCTTCTTTCCTTCTTTCTCCCATAAGTCTGTGAGCATCTCCGAGTTTGGTATTCACTGCCTATCGTGTCAAAAGTGATCCCCAACCAACCATGCCATTTGATTAAATATACAGTAATTAACATTTGCTTTAGAAAAATTACACCATTCTTACTACTGTAGAAGCAATTATTGGGTTTCTCTCCTCGTGTTGTTCTTGTAATCTGAATTGAATACCGATCACTGTTCAAAGCTGGAATAATTAAGATATTTCCAAGAGGCGAAATACATTGATTTCTTGCTGCTTGAAGTACCGTCTGTCCTCTTCGTCTACAAGAACGAGGTTCAAGTAGTATTTCACACTGAACTTGTTGTTAATATTACGGTATGTAGGTGTCAGCTCATATGGGCTCAAAAACAATCTGACTGGAATAGACTCCCTGTGAGAGAAAACAAGATTGTTGCATACAAGTGTTACATGCTTTGTTGGATATTACGAGAAATGCAGAAAACAGTTACAATTCAAAAGCCAAAAACCATAACTAGAGTGGCAGGACCAAAAGCAATAGCAAACACAAATGACAGTAACCCATCATTCAAGCAGGCAGGTTCCGTGAAGGTCCAGCATGACCACCCATGACAAAGCAGGAACAATAAAATGAAATGTAGACAATAAAATGATTTACCTCTGACTGGAGCACCGTCCATCAACTCGTACTTAGCAAGGGTCTCTGTCTCAACATACGTATTTTGTCCTGATCCTGTTGATTCTCGCCGTCGTATTTCAAGCTCCATATTCTTAATCTTGATTCTCACTAGAAGAAAATATATTTTGCCTATAATCACATCCTTCAAATGATACCTGGGCATATTAATATTCTATTAGCAAGCACACCACTTCTTCTTTTCCATCTTTGCATCCACAAGAGCACGTAATAAGAATTGAGTATGCTATTAGCCACTCAGCATGGAGCACATTCACACTTACTTGCTTTTGCTGTACTCGAACTCAATGTGCAGGCAGTCTTCAATTCCAACTTCCATCTGTCCAAGGCATGGTTTCGTAATAGCCAGTTAGCAATCTTAAGCAATAAAGGTTAATCATTGAACTGTTGCACTATGACAAGGTGGTTAAATTAGTTTGATACTCTCTGTTATACTACTACAAAAACGATAAATTGGAAAATTAATTCAATGAATCCGCAATCCATACAGATAAGAAAGGATCCCTCCACAGAAGGATTGAAAATTAATACTGGTCATAAATAGAGAATAAGAAACTTTATATAGCACTACATGTAGCAAAAGCAACTAACAACAACAAATGAATCACTGACCTTAATACTGTTGTTGATTGGTGGAAGCGGTGTATAGTTACGAACCTGCAGTGTAGAAGTAGCATCAATTAAAGGAAAAGTTAACACTGTTTGAGTGGCACTATAGGAAGTAGATGAACTGTAAGTTCCCGAATAAAGCACTAGACTTGGGCCCTGAAGCGCATATTGCTAAATTTCTATTCCAATTAGTTTCAGAGTAAAGCACTTAGATTAAGGCCCTGAGGGCACCTAATGAAACTAGTGTTGCTAAATTGAGTAAGTTCACACTAGAGATAAGATGGAGATGGTAAAATTCAAGAATTCCAAGTAGAGCTAGCTAAGTAGAACCATGAGAATACAGTAAAGCCTTGAGAACAAGATGTTTTTGAGGAGAAGGAAGATAAGTTTACCACTAAATCTTGATATTCAACAATGTTGTTGACGTAGTTACGACTGATAGTCACTTTCAAAACGTACCTGGAAGAAACAACCACCAAATGAGTAATCATCTACGAAAAATATGTACGCAGATTCTCAAAGCGTAACTAAGTCAAAAAATCAACCTACCTGAGCCTTACGTTAACCCCATTGTAAGTCTCATATGGCATTTCAACAGTTGAAAATTCAAATGGATATGATTTTTTGTCATATATCTCACCAGGCACATCAAGTTCCCTGACTGCACATAAGAGTATCAGCAATCAGTAAACCCGTTATGTAATTGGTAACTTCACACAGTATGGGATGTTTAGCATAGAAGGAAAAAATACACCATAACACTTACCTAGAGAAGTAAAGTCATAAAAGTTGCCCCTATCAAGGTAAAGCTCTGCAAGGGAAAAGGATTTACATAATAACCACAATACTTTCTTAGCCAATAAGGAGAAACTTGAATAAAATTTATAAAACACACAAGAGAAAAAATACTATCAATTTTTTCAGGGGAAGGTCCTAGGGAAAAGCATATTGTGTAGACGAATCAAAATGACATATCATTACATGAGTTCCAAAAGTAGCCTCATCCTTCCTCCTCTCACATGGATAACTAACAGATGTAAGTAAAACTCATAGTACCAAGGTATTCCATTCATTTATAAAGTTGAGCATTTAATCAATATCTAGTTCACTGCTATACCAATATAACCAAATTGGTCGCTACAATATAACCAAATCAGAGAACTGAATGAGATCAAAAGTCGAACAAACTGTGTCACGGTTAATACTCAAATGAAGATGTGGAAACATTAGCTTAATGGAGTGTACACATACCTATCTGACCAAGAAGCTCAATCTTAACCCCAGTGTGTTCAACTTTCTTCCCATGAACTGGTTCTATAGCAACCTACAGATTCAATTAGTTAAGTAAAAACCATAAAACCTAACTAAACGCAAGTAGAGTATGTATCGTATCGCCAATGTGGGATACCTCTCCTATAATGTTCTCTTGACTTTTAAATAGAGGAACCATCATAGTTTGTCCATTTTCCTTCTTCAATGGAACCTACAACAACAAAGTGATCAAATCAGTATCAAATGTAGTCTAAATTACTTCGACAATCGACATAAGAGAACTAATTTGAAGTACCTGTTTACGATTTTTTCCATCAGACAATGTGATTGAAATGTTACAAGGCGCTTTAAATGCTCCAATTATAAAATTCTGAAAGAAGAAGAAATCAAAATCAAAATCACTTTCAGATACAGGAATCAAAAACAACAAATCCAAATATAAGTTTGCATAGAGAATTTATACCATGTTTTGTTGATGCCAATAGAGTGAATCCAGAAGCCGATTTCTACAGTTAAAAACGAATTCAAGAGATTGTGTAGGGTATGAGCACAAGGATCGATCGAGAAATATAAGTAATAAAAAAAGTAATTAGGGAGATCAAATCACGTACCTTGTTTGTAGAATTTGACGGGGGAGATTTTAAGGAAATTGGGGGAATTTGATTTTGGATTTTGATTTGGATCTGTTTCTGTTTGGTTTCCTCTCGATGATGGAAGACGAGAATGACTCGATGTTTGACTGTTTGGTTTTTTTGTTGGAGATTTACAGCGGGGAGGGCTGGCCCGGGAACAAGGCACGCAACAGCAAAGCCCAAGGACCACGATAATTAGTTTCCTAAGCTCTCTGGTTTTACTCTTCAAATAGACATGAAATTTTGACGGTAATTTTGCTTCCTGAATACGAAAAGAAAAAAAGAAAATACTTCCTAAAGTGTTAAATTTTCCTAAACTCTCTAGTTCTACTCTTGAAATATAGTAGAATAAAGATTCAATTAAACATGAATTTAAATGGTAATTTTCGATTTTGACTTACCTCGTTCAAGTATACTTATGAGGCGTTTCGATACCAGATACAAAAGTTAATTGTAAAAATCAAAACCCAAGGATCACGAAATTTCGTTTTGTAAGGCTTTAGTTTTACTCTTGAAAATCAGTAGAACAAAGATTCGAATAAACATCAAGCTACATAGTAATTCTTTTTCTATTCTGTTCCATTTTTTGAGGTAGGCATGACTCAATTTCAGAGCCATAAATGCACATATATAACACGAAGTTATTGTAGTCACTATCGATAAGAAAAGTAAATTCTCGCTAGATAATATTTTTTGTTATTTATTGGGACTGATCTCGTTCAAGCATACTTATGGAATATTTACATACCAGAAGCTGAAACCAGTTCCAGAAGTCAACTTTTTGCTTCATAAAAAGTAGACTCTTTTGTTTCTAAAAATTATTTTGAAATTCTTTCCCAAACTAACTACTGACCAAATTTTAAAAGTCAAAATTTTTGAAATTCTTTCGCAAACCAGTCCCAAACAGGCTATTAAATATATTTCCGTTTTTCAACTTCTAAAACCTGGCGAGATTGGGGTATACCCAAACTAATTGGGGTATACCCAATGAGAAGGGGACATGGTGTGTCATTATTAAAAAGTGTGATTTTACTTAATACCCTTGAAATAATTAAATCTTAAAAATAAATTCATTTCTTAATTTCATTAACCATAAAATTAAAAAACTAACCAACTCTTAATCTTCTTTCTTCTTCATCTTCATCTTCCATCAACCAAACCCATATAAAAATCTCAACTTTGATTTTCCAAAAATAATATTGACTCTACCAAATAAAAGAAGACTATAAATGATGTTTAAACTTAAACCCATCATTGTGTTGTGTGATTTGATTGTTATATCAAAGTTAGAAATCGAAATTTATGATTTCCTGTCTTCTACCGGGCAAGGTCGTGACATGCATATCTTGCCGACTTTTCATAACAGCCCATGGCTACATCAAAAAATTTCAACAACCATTTTTTGAAGACCTTGCCTACCAATACAAACCAAGGGTATTTTTGAATACCTTCGCCAAAAAACAAATTTTAAGGGTATTTCTTGAATACTCAGGCCAATAAATTTTTTATGTCATCTCCGTATGTCAAAAAACAAAAGCTCTTGATTTTGAAGATCATGCCGCCACTTTTGGCTGAAATTCATGATGAAGATCTTGCCTACCACTTTGGCCTAAGATGATCTTCATTAGTCGACCTTGCCGACTTTTCATACTTTCTTAACTAAAAGTGTTGATTTATTCTTTGATTTTGAGTATGATTTCATATAACATTTGCAATCCCCTTTTAGAAGTATTTTGGTTGTGTGCTTCATTTTCGTCAGTAAGAGATATTCTCAAAAAAAAAAAAAAAAAATCATCAAAAATCATCCCACAAAAGTCAATCAAAAACAAAATTTCATAACTTAAAATTCATAAGTTTTAATCTATTCAATCAATTTAAACTTAATTAATTAATCTAATCAAACTTTTTAGTGTTAATTAAACGAGGGCAATTTTGCCATTTTGAAAATATTTGGTTAAGGGGTGACCTCTTTTACTTCAAAATGACCCTATTTTGTCTCATTGGGTATACCCCAATTAGTTTGAGTATACCCCAATCTCGCCAGGTTCTAAAAGTCTTGCATTGACCGTTTGTTTGTTGGAGATTAACAGCACAAAGGCCGGGCCCGTAAGCAAGGCACAAAAGAGAAAGCCCAGGGGCCAAATTAGAGAACGTTTTGGTCCACTGTCCCATTGGGTTTGGGATCTTCTTATGATTATATGCATCCTACTATTCACGGTTTATAAAGGGGATACCAGTCTTATTAAGTGTTGATACCATTTCATAGATTCAACGGTCGGGATCGATGGGATTCTTTTTCATTCCATATGAAATCAAGTATCGACTCAAGAAACTCAGATCCCTTTATAAATTCATGCTACTATCGGCCTCTCTCTTACCCTATAGTGCATTTGATCAGTTTATGATTCGGCACTGAAAATTAGAAATAGATTAGGAAACGCAAAACTTTTCCTACCGAGAAGCCGAATTGCGTGACACTATTAGTAAAGGCTTTGCTTCATATGTTTTGATCATTCAAACTGAGAGCGTACGTACAGGTCATCAGATACATCTGTCCAGCAGAACGGATATTTTATTTCTTCCCCGGCCGGCCAGCAGAACTCGATCCAACAGTTGAATAACAATGCATTATAAAAAGGGTTTCAGTTGTTATTATATCTCTTTTTTATTTTTCCTCAGCATCACACTTCTTCCTCCCGTTCCGGCCAGAAACATACCAGCAGTAGTCACAACCAATATTTTGTCTGTCAACCCAAATACGAATCACACACTGAGTGAGTTCTTAGATACCGGTCGAGGTAGTGATGTCGTTGGCTTGTCGGAATTAAAGAAATACTTTCACCGCTTTGGTTACCTACCAACAACTGATACGAATTTCACGGATAACTTTGACGAGCAACTTGAATCAGCTGTCACTCTGTACCAGTCGAAACTTGGGTTACCTGAGACTGGCAGGCTCGATTCCGCTACTCTATCTCAAGTTATGTCACCAAGGTGCGGTGTGCCTGATCAGAGTCATGATGATCATAACAAGTTCCACACAGCTAAACACTACTCGTTTTTGAAGGGCCGGCCGAGTTGGAATCATTCCATCGTGCCATTGATGTTAAATTACGCATTATCGCCGGAACGTATCATCGATTACATAAACATATCAGACATTCGTGTTGCCCTTGAGCGGGCTTTCTCGACGTGGTCGTCAGTTATTCCAGTTGATTTTACAGAAACTCAAGATTATGAGCATGCTAACATCACAATCGGTTTTTACTATGGCGATCATGGGGATGGGGATCCATTTCATGATAGGGTGCTTGGACATGCAACTGGTCCGGGACCTGGCGCACATTTACACTTCAATGCGGCAAAAACTTGGGCAGTCGACTTCAATTCAGAGAAATCAAAAAATGCTTATTATGATTTGGAAAGCACGGCGGTACATGAAATCGGGCATTTGTTAGGGCTGGATCATTCGAATATTAGCAAGGCAATCATGTGGCCTTACGGAGGCGCTAGAGAGAAACACGTAGACTTATCTCTGGACGACGTCAATGGTGCTCAGGCTCTCTACGGCGCAAACCCTAATTTCAAATTAGATTCTCTTAATCGAAAACAAGCAGTGGCTAGTAGTGAGTCTTCTTCTTTTGGTTTAAGAGAAGTCATTATTTGTCTAGTAGTTAAAGCATTATTTTTGGTTTAAGAGAAGATTTGGCTAGCTATCAACTGGTTCTACAGGAACATGCAGATTTAATCACGTTACTTAGTGAAGCAAAAGCAGAAAACACCAAACTATTTGCTATTAGAGACTTGGAATTAATACTGCATTGTCATCGATAATACATAAACTAAGTTAAAGTACCACCTGTTTGCAAGTTCTTTTATCAGACGATGTGATTGAAATGTTACAAGGTGGCTTAATTGCTCCTAATGATAAAATTCTGAAGAACAAAAATGATTTTCTGAAGAACAAGAAACAAAATATCACATAAGCTACTAGTAGAACTCAACCGAGCTATAACGCGCGTTATACTGCATTTGATAAATTTATGATTCTATATATGAGGAAACGGAATGGGCCATCAATTATATTTTAGTTTTTTCAGTAGCCTTAGGCTAATCCCTGTGACCTAGATTGAAATGCTAGATTGGCCAAAAAGGGTTACAAATCAAGAAAAAAGTGTGGGGAAAAAGTTAACACTGCTTCTGGATACTTTCTCCTAAGATTTGTCATGAGCTCAACTAAGAATGAGATTGAAACGCCGAATGATTCAACGCTCAAAAGTGGTCCAACGCCGAACGATTCAGCGCTTGATGTTTTCATTTCTTTTAGTTATGAAATTCGATGGAGAGAGTGAGGGATGTGATGGAGAGAGAGGGATGTGATAAAGAGAGAGGATGTGATTGGATAGTTTTTTTTTTTTTTTTTTTTTTTAAGGATATTTGTATATTCGGAAGGATTTGGAAAAGAAAGGGAAAGAGAAAGCACGTGGGAGAGAGTGTGGCGGAGAGAGACGTGGTAGGGTGTGATAGGATATGGGAGAAGAGAGAGAAAATGGAAATGAAAATAATGAAATTCTTTAACGTTGTTTGTCTTCAAAGATTTGGGTTTTGCTTACTGTCAAAGACTCAAAGATCAAGTTTCATTCAAATGCGTTTATTTCGCTAAATTAGCAATACCATAGGACTTAGGAGGTTGCCTAGCTGACGTGGATGACCAATCTAGCTGCTAGATTAGAAGACCATAGGGGTTAGCCTTATGGGAATCGAAAATTTGAATTAGGAAATGCAAAACTTAAGTATCCTAAACGGATTTTATAAACTATACTCGTGTTTGAGACTATATAAGTATAGGCTTTGTTCCATATGTTATAGTCATTGAAATTCAACACACCATTGGAAAAAGAACTGGTGAATAATTCTTTTAAACCGACCAATGTAGTTAGAATCGGTAGACAAATTTAGGTTTTAGTTTTAGTTTGTGAGGAAAAGAATAAGATTTTGGATTAAATTTTTAATGGTCCAACCAATTTAGTATTTTCACCTAGTTTAGACACTTCTTATCCCCTTACTACACTATGTGGTATTCAAAATGATAAACCTCAAATAAAACGCATAACCTAAAATGATATTTTCTCCGTAATGGATCTTAAGAAAATGGGTGCGCATCCCTCCCAAGAGTCCTAAAATCAGTAAGAGGCTAAAAATGAGATTCTAGGGTTTGAAATTGAGTTACGGGAGGTTGAGCACGAAAAGTTTTCGCCCAAACCATGTACAGTGGCCGTTCAAAGGGTGCTTCAGTCACAAGGAAGAAGGATTAGGGTTGGTATTAGGGAGGGAAGCAGATGAAAAGAGAGAACAAAGAACAAGTTATTCCTCTGAGAAATTATGAGAAAGTTTTGTGTTAGCTTGGAGAAATAGATGACTTATTTATATATGAATTCTTTAATCTCAGGTTGGTGAAATTATGGATTGCTTGTCGTGCGGAACAATTTTCCCATTTCTTTACGAATAAATAGAGATAAACTAGGTTGAGTTTATTATCTCGTTATTCCACCGCCTTTACTCTCTTCTGTAGTGAGAAATAGGCTGGGTATTTCTCATACGTGTCGTAGACCGCCAGACCAAAACCCTAATTGATATCCCCCCATTTGTGTGAAGTAGAGTCAACCTTTGATATGTGTAATGATGTGTTGAGAGAGAGAAATATTCTCTTTAGCCGATCTAGCTAAACAAGATAGAGAGATATTCTGTGATTTATGGGAATGACAAGGATGAGTCACGTGAAAAGATATGGAATGCCTTAGGAATCGTGTGAAAAGTGTGAGAAAAGTTGAGTTTGAGCTCATGGCAATTTATCCACGTTTTGGATAGACATGTATAGTCCAGGCCTAATTTACTAGCCTTGAGTGTGTTTGTGACGCTGAGAAATAGGCTTGAGCCTTAGGTTAGGCTTGTGCCTGAGTCTTACGCATGTATAAGACTCTCTAGACGAGCTAGCTCAGCCAAGATAAAGCCATCTAAGGCTTGGCTGAAGTGACCGACGCGATTGAGGATATCCGAGACTTGGATGACGTGACTGAGGCCGTCTCAGACTTGGTAGATGCGAATGAGGATGTTTAATATTTCGCCGACGCAACTGAGTCTCTACGAAGTCAGTTGGGACATGTTCGGGAGAGAAAGGAAATCCTTCATGCCTTATAATGTCTCTGCAAGACTTCGACTCACTTTTATTTGACCAGTGTATCTTGTAGAGATGTGCTAGGAGTTAATTGTGTATGTATTGTGGGGCCGACATGACGAATGCATCTTGAAATGATGTTCTAGGAGTTTGTCGAAAGGGCCAAATGGAAGAATAACCATCGTATCTCACAGGGATTTCCTAGGAATAATTCGGAAGCCTCAGTAAGTTAAGTCAGATCCTAGAGTAGACATGACCGGTGTATCTCTTGATGATTTACTAGGAATCAGTCATTGATCTCAAATAGGGTGAGTCTTTCTTATAAGAGACATATATGCCTCCGCTATAGGTCATAAGAACGTCGGGGACATTTTTACGCATCTACAGAGCCTACATGACAAGCACTAGCAGTGTCTATTCAAGGATGTATACTATGAATTATGGCATCAGAACCAGCTACGTCTCGCGAACACATGCTGGAATTTGCGGCTGTTCCGGTTCACATGTCTTTCGGGTGTGAAGTTAATTTTTCGATAATTAATAATATTTCATTGGTCTTCAAGGGAGCACGACTTAACGGAGTAAGTCTTGGCAACCAAGTATTATTTCGACACTTAGGAAACCCGTAGTATTCCATATTTAGGAAACCGGTAGAAACTTTGTCTCCAATAATTATAGTTGACATCCAAGTATTGATCGAGTATAAATAGACGTGAGCTAATTTGGAGAAAGCATGGGATCGACAATGGAGTTGTGAGAGATTTCATCCCACCTCTTGGGGTGGTTATCTTATGAAAAGTTTTCATGGTGAGTCTACGGTTTCTTCTTGAGTGTTTAAGATAAATCGTTGGTGAAGATCAAGAGAAAAAGGTGAGGCTATCATGATGAGTGATTCTTGTATCTAGCGTAGGGTTACAACAAGAGGAGTGTTCTCCAAGTGTTGTATGTGATCGTATCAATGGGGCTGCAATGCTAGATAACAAGATGTGGGTTTAGTCAAGGTTGTTTTCTAGATATGGATTGTAATGCTAGAGTGACATAGGTGGCTGACACACAAAGTGTTCTTGTATTTTTTCTTCGGAGTTTTTTCATAAAAGTGAAAAAGATCATCATCACAAGTGGACGTTGGCACATTGCCGAACCACTATCAATCTCGTGTCTTGGTATGTTTTTGTTGTTTACTCGTTGATCGTTTTATGCTTGTTTGCGTTGCTATATCTATATTTGGGCTGTTCGTATGTATGTTTGATACAACATCAGATGCAAGTAGTCGACCATTAACAGAGAGATACCCCAACAAGTGGTATCAGATCCATGGTTGGATTGGTACGGTCGATTTGGAAGAATACTCGATGATTAAAGTGTTTGACGAAGATTTCGAACAATAGTTCGAAGAAGGAGATTAACAGAAATAAGATTCTTTGGACTCTTAAGTTCAAGTGAAATATGGTGATTTATTGCGGTCCTTCGACAAGGCATTGAAAGGGGAATACCTTAGAGATTTTGGATGGATGTTGATCCAGAAGAACGTGTTTTGCAAGAGAGTTGTTTCTTTTGAAGCGACATTGTTCATCGTTTTCGATTCAGAGAAGGTAGTATGTTAACTTACTTCTTAAAATTTCAGTAAGTTAATGAGAGACTTAATGATGCGGGAGAAGTTGTTAAAGACAAAGAGCAAGCTATAATTTGCTACTGTTTTGTTTTTTTGAATATATATATATATATACCATAGGCCGGTACAATTGAATGTGATCGGATCAAGGGATGTATCTAAATAACGGGAAAAAAAAAACTGGAAATAATAATCCGGATGTAAGAGATTATCCAAGGATAGGTCTGAATATGTTACCGGTGTAGCTGGAAGAAATATTCTCCAAAGCTTAAAGCCAAGGAGAATTGTGATCAAGTACGGATTTTTAGAAGGTTCTGTTACTGGGAATGTGTGGGAGATCACATGTGGTGATCATTGCAAAGTGTGGTTATTTCATTCTGTGTGGGTCTTTGATTCAATTTTTCTTTCATATGAGTCCAAAAAGGGGCTAATATAAGTTACTTCTTACGAGTCCGTACGAGGTGGCTACTGTATTACTCGGTAGTAATTACTCTTGTGGTATAGTTGGGATCAGAATAATTGAAAATCAAGAACCATGGGGTAAATAAATCCTGGTGACACATTCCAGAGTTGAAGAAGTATTTGACATCACTTGGAACTTTGAAATCCAAAGGTTACAGTATTGAAACAAAAGTGGATTTGCAAAGGTATTGAAATCTAGACGTTGGTGATCCAATCTAAGAGACAAATATTTGTGTTTCTTATCTGGTGGTATAGTAGTAGGCGAAGCTTTTGCGGTAATCGGTAATGATGTTGGTGTAGGGAAACGGTGGTTTCCTAGTTTAGGTAAACTTCCATAAATATGGGATACCTAAATTAACCATGGTTTCCTAGTTGGAAATGGTTTCCTAAACCAAGGAGGCTAATACTTGGGAACCAAGTTTGTGACTCCTATATAAGGAGGTCTAGGATAAGTATTTTAGTCATGGAATCCTCAATGTAAATCTCATAGAGATGTAAGGGATTCATCCCACCTATTGTGGTGGTTATGTGAGAGACCTAATGGTGGAAGGAGTACACCATTATGGTGCTTATGGGATACTTATCGATGTTGGAAGATATGTCATTATGGAGTATTCATATGGAGATGTTGGTAAGACATCTTGTTGACGAGAAGATCATCTTGGTGGTGATGGATTAGATTATTGGTGTTGAGCTAAAGGCGTCCATGGTAATCTTTATCAGGGTGTGCAGAGAATATCATCTTGTTGTGGTAGATAATGTGGTAAACGTTATCTCGTATGGGTGAAGACACTACTTTGGATCTTATAGGGTGTTTGTGAGAGTTCTTGTGTTCGGTCACGTTATGGTAAGTCGATGGGTTGATTAGTCAATCAGTTGTGTAATTCTCAGTGGTGATTCTATAATGAATAAAGAGGTCGTAGCTATTTGGTGGATGTAGGAAAATACACACATTGTGTATATTGTTGAACCACGTTAAATATGTGAGTACTTTATTTTTCGCTGCTTTGTTTATGGCTTGCATCTATGTAGTTCTCTTTCTCTTCTTCTTATCCTAGATCATAGTAAGGTTCATGGAGCAGTGCGAGAGATCAAGTGTTTCTTGTTAGCTAATATGTTTCCGCAAGATTAGCACGTAGATGGCTCTGAACCCCAACAGTTGGTTCTAATTTTTTTTTGAAGACCTGAATATATGTGGCTGGGGCATATAAGTGAGAAAAAGTTGGAATCTAGGTGATGGATTTGCGAAACTTAAAGTTGTGAACGTTGAGTTCGCGGAAAGGAGTTTGGAAGAATTTTAATTATACGTAAGGTATAGTGGAGGTACGTTTTGTAGGGACGTGTACGTAGTGCATTCATTCGAATGCGTGAGGGAACACTTTAAGCGAAAGTATTCAAGGAAGGAGATTTCTATATTGATTTGTTGTATGACGACTTATCAAGGAGAGTGTGGTTGTACGCCATGATGATTGGTAGAGTTGTGAAAGAAAATGCAAGAGACTACGGTGATTAACTGTGAGATTTAATTTTTTGAATCATGAAGTACTGTCAGTTCATGCATAGTAAGGCACTTTGCATTAATAAAGAAATCTCAAGGTACGGAGAAGATACGTTGCATGTTTCCTACAAGTTTTTTTCTTTGGTAATTAAGTTTTTTTGCGCTGGTGTAAAATGGCGTGTCATCTCAATTATGGTTTACCAAGAACATTATCGTCAAGTCGAATTCATCTAGAATAGGTGAAGTGAAGTCTTTGTTTATCCAAACAAAGAAACTTTAACTTGGGTGGAGGATTGGTAAAACGTGTATGTGGGAATTCATTCCACAGGCGATTTATATCTTAATTGTATATAGATCATGTGGAGATTAAAATTGGTGAATCTCGGCAACAACGAAAGAAAAATTTCCTGATGAACAAAGGAAGACCAATGACGTCAGGTCTCCATTACCGTTGGAGAAGTTTGCAGACGAAATAAGGTCGAGGGTGTTCATGTTAAAGGAAGAAACTTCGAGTACAAAAGGCGTACGACGTAGTTAAGAAGATTGATAGTCAAGGGTTATGCACAAGAAAGGTATTGCTTACAAAGATACTCTCCATTGGTAAGAAAACAAAAAATCCATACCATGTTGACACTACACCATTTTAAGGGATTTGCAACCCAGTTTTGCAACGGCAGTAGGTCCGTTGCTAATTTTTTGGTTGCTAATCCCAGTTGCTAATTATTCGCAACAGAGAGATGTCGTTGCGAATTTTGCAACCTCACAGGCAAGGTTGCGAATTGCAACTACGTTCAGTTCAAGCGTGTGAACCACGTGCTTGGTCGGGAACACTAGAGCTGATAAACACGCCCCAGTCAAATTTTGGTCAAGCCTTCTTATTCTTTTTTCCACCCTTCGGACTTATTTGCTTTATCTTTCCTCCTTCTAATTTCCCAGCCATAGAAGGTTTATCTTTTCTCTTTCATCTCCTATCTTTCATTCTGGATCTGCAGCTATGAAGAACCCTAGTTCTCTTTGGAGAATCACAACTCAAGTCTCAGCATTTAATTCCAATCAACTCTCACGATTTCTTTCTCTATCAGATTTAATTTATTATTTTCTCTCCAGATGTAATTGATGTGTGTTGTTTTTGCAAACCCTAATATCATATTTTTTGCTGCTTCTCTGTCTGGACTTTGAGTTTCAGTTTGGGTTCCTCTTCGTCGTCTTTCTTTCGATTTCAAATCAGAAGATTTGAGTTTTAATTAAGTGAGTGATTCATAGGAGTCTTGTAGCTTGATTAATCGAGGGGGGACGTGACGGTGTTGCTATTGATTGAGTTGTGAGATAAGAAAATAAATTAGGGTTTTGCTCTTGAGAGGAAGAAATAAAGAGTAGATGTAGAATCAGTTGAGAACCCTGGTGATTCATGGTGGTGGTGCTAAATCAAGTATCGATTCAAACTCAGGAGGTTGAATAAAAGGTAAATTAGGGGTTTCTGTTTAATGATTAATTCATGTGAATTTTAATTGATAAGCTGAATTTTAGTGATGGATTTTATTTAAGCATGAGGTAGGGATATTTTCGTGTAATTTGATTTTTGAATTTACGTAAAATTAGGGTTCTTGGTAGTATTTGAATTGGGTGTAAATTGGAGATGAGTATTGAGTTAATTAGACGAATTAGGTTGAGATTATAGGTGAAATAAAGTCTCAGGTGGTGAATTGTTATCTTAGTTATATTTGAAATTAACTCTTGAAAATTTCTAAATGATACAGAGGCAAAGGAGATGAATCGATTCTTGGATTGATAGTAATTGATATGGACCAATTGGAGAGTGTATTTCAAGTTGCCATGGGTACTGTGAGATGGTGATGTTGCTCGATCAGTATTGTGATGATTATTGCTTTATGTATGTTATTTGTGAACTGTCTTTATTGCTGTGACCGAGCAGGCAGAGGAAGAAGAACGGTTGTGGATAGATTTTGCAGAGGAGGAAAGAAAGCTTCCTCAAGGAAAGTTCACAAGTATGTGATTCAAATGTTATCACCCCGGAACCGAATTTATGCATGTTTTGTCACTTGACTCGCAAAGATCTACATTCATCTCGTACTAAACAATGATCCCACGCTCTAGGTAGGATTCTTTTGTATAAATAATAACAAAACTGTAATTTAACATTGCTAACCAGAAAATGCTACAGTGCAGGTTGAAGGAGTAAGCAATATCATGTATGCCTATTCAAGTGCCTCGTAGAATTATGCTCTTAATGGCCCTACTTTGTTCGGGAAAGTTATAAACAGAGCTGCACAAATTGCTGCAGGTTCCAGCTTGCATAACTAAACAAAATACTTTGTCTTGCTCATCATCGCAGTAAGCAGGAAACTTTTTGTCAAATTAATTTTTGTTCACTTGATATGTTTCTCATTTTGAATTACTTTGCTTTCTAGGACGATGGAGTTACTGATCTTCAATAAACCGTAGATTCTTTGGTTAGACATTCAGATTTACCCGTGCCAGTGCTTATCATTGGTGTCAGTGGCGCTGACTTTAAGATATGGAGGTAACAAATAAATTTCCTACCAAGCGCTCCAATTAACTGCCAGTTCTCAAGTTTACATGTGGCAAAGATTGTGACTATCAACTCTTCTCAGAGTTTTTTGGATCGACACTTTTCTTGGGGATTGTTGTCACTTTTCTACTTTTTCTAACAACTGCAGACAGCAGTTTGATTCTCGGGTTTCTTATACTTACATGGTTTAGCAGACATTGGATGCTGACAACGGCCACCACTTGCATAGCAGGACTGGACAGTTGGCTACACGGGACATTGTATAGTTTGTACTGATGCACGAAGTGGTATGTCTTATGTTCTGAGTTAGAAAATTCAGGCATTGGCATTTTGATGTGACAAATAGATAGAAAATAACTTAGGTTCAACTTTTTTATGAGTTAATAACTTTTTTCTGAGTTAGTTCATCATCTGGCGTTGGAGCACCGACTGGGGTACACAGTGACCTTGCATCCAAGCAAATTATCTTATCTCAGAAGTTAAATACTTAATGCACATAAGTGCTAATTTTGACATGTTTTGAACATCATCTTATTTGTTACAGGGGTGCCTCCTAGGATTTGTTTGATGATGGTTGAGACTTCGAGATAGATGATGAAAAGATCATGCAAAATCTACAAATCAAGACTTTATTGGGAGAGGTAAGCGCCTTTGAATTTGGGGACAATACTATAGGATTAAATGTGTCATGCGAGTTTATTTGCTATCCGAATAGTAACAATGGATTCCAAGTGTTCCGCTTGTGTTATTCACTTTTCCTTTCAGATATACTAAGACTAATTCATGGTAGTAATGACTTGACTAGGCATATTGTAGCCACTTCTAGTTGAAGTTAAGAGTTCACTGTCAACTGTATTTTTGTCTAGTTCTGATTGATAGGTGTTTTTCCATTTCTTGTCTTCTTATTTCAACTTCTATGGATTGGGTTGTGTCTGCTAAGTATTCTTTAGGCAAGTATGATTTCTAGCTCACTAATTAGTGGATACTGTGTATGAAATCTAATCTCTGGTCCAATGTATGTCATCTTTGGTTAGCTAAAAGCTTAATTTTGGTGGGCGCTATTGGCTCTCAATTTTGTTTACCTGGAGTTCAACTATTTTGTATACATGTATAGAAGTTTTAAGCAACCTTAATCCAATTGTCACTCTGTTTCATATGGTTTATTGATTCTCTTCTTCGTTAACTACCCCGCAGTCTCGACAAATTGAAGGTTTTATCGGAATCTCTTGCTAGCTCTACATCAAAAGCGAAAAGTGCGCTTCAGAACACAGTCTAAAAAGACATAAATTTGCCACGTCTTTTTCTTTGTATAATTGTTCATGAAGTTCAACTAAAATCAAATCATCTTTGTATAGGTACTACGTCCGCACTCAGTAGCTTTGCTTTTGTCCAAGGTGAGACGCATATTAAAGATTTGATTTCTTGTCTGCCAGATAGTTTGAATTTACCTATACTCTTTTCTCCATGGTATTTTTTCATCTAATGGTCTATGTATCTATGAGTTAGCATGTTCCTATGAGCCTATATATCATCTCATCTTTTAAATATGATGAGTTTGGTGCCTTCCTAACTTTGATAGTTCAATTTTAATATTGCAGGGCATCAGGAGGAGCCATCACCTCTTGCCCCACTAGTTCAATTTTAATCTTCCCGGAAAATTCTAGGGGTACCTAGCACATTCTAAATCAGCAAAGCTTATGTCCTGTGCTGTCTGGGTCTTGAAGTAGAAGGTCTTGCTGATTACTATGCGTAAGTACCTTTTATATTTGAGTCAAATTTCTTGAAATGCCGTCAAACTCTAGCTTCTCTTAGCTACTTATAGTTGTGTCAGTAGGGAATATTTTTATGCAAATTCGTAGACAACTTAGTGAACTACTTACAAATACTCAGTTAGCTTGTGCTGATAGAACTGTTTGTTTAGACTTGTTTTACAACTAGACTTACATTCCTTGTCACTCTTTTACTTGACAATGATATGACTTGCTTCTTGCAATTGTGTTACTTGGTTTGCAAAAGAATACTTGTGATGAGTTGTTGATTGATACAAATGGGAGCACGAGCAACGAAATACACAAACAAACAAATTTCATAAAATGGTTGTATAATAAGGTAACCATTTTGAGACTTGGTTGATTTCCTATTTGCTCGTCGCTTTTTTATATATTCATTGAACTAACAAGTCTTGTAATGCTCCATTTGGTGAAAGAGCGCAAAATGAACTCCAAATTGTGGCGTTATGTAAAAGGGCCCGTTGGAGCAAAGGAATATAACAAGTACAGGGTCAATGGTTATACCTTCTCATCCAAGTCAAATGAGTCAAGTCGCCTGCACAAGATAGTGGTGTTTGTATGGAAGCAACTACAACATATAGGGCAAGTAGTAAAGATAAAAACCTCGTTGATGGTGTGACCAAGTGGTATGGTGTGGTTAAACAGATATTAGAGCTTGACTACACAAAGTTTAAAGAGGTGGTGTTTTTTGCGATTGGGTGAAGGTCGAGAACAAGAGTCGCGGGTGTAAAATGTGTCCGGATTCCAACTTGGTTTTGGTTAATTTGAATAATTTCGAAGTTCTGTGGTGACTTTGATGAACCCGCTTATACTCGACTTTGAGGCATCTCAAGTGTTTTATTCGACAGATTTGGAGGACCCCAATGGTCTCGTTGTAATTCAATCTCCAAGGAAGATAACTAGACTAGCAGATGACTTATCAAGCCCGAATCGGAGAATTCCAAATGATATTTCAGGATGAACCCCATTTGAAATCTTTGCTAGTAACACGCAAAGTTAAATGTTGATTCCGTCGTAATTGTATTTTTGTTATTGGGTCATAATGTATCTTTGCTTTCTTTAACAGCAAATCACAACAATTTTGTGTTTATTGTGATTTTTGGCGTACGATGATATCATGAAATGCTTTCATTCTTTGTAATTTGATTTTTATTGGTCCGAATATTGATCCTTACCGTGATTTTACTAACACTTCATATTTCTCTTTGCAAGACAACATGTCCAAACTCTTTCTAGAGATTCAAAGATCACAACAAAACATGTCCAAACTTCTTCTTCGCTTAAACCGAAGTATTGCATCACATTTGACGACGGTTTGGGTTTGGTCTGAGAGAGTGCTACCAAATTATCTACTAGAGAAGGAGAGTTCATAAGAATTCATATTCCTATTAACTTCACTGACTGGAGGCTCGTGCCTCGTAATTTCATAGATGATGTTTGGCAAGCTTTATTGGTATTTCTTCTATTCCTGAAATTGTTGACATTTTTATTTCTACTACGATTGATGTTATTTTAGTTAGTGTTTATCAACATAAATTGTATTTCGTGGGAGTTTGAATTTCCTATCGACCCGGATCTTTGTTACATCTATTATAGTACCAGGATTTCCATCATTGTACCGGAGACATAAGAATGACTTGAGGGATATGGTCAGAGGAGTAAGTAAGAAAAGATCGAAGAAGAGGCCTGCATTATCTGAGGACGGGTCTGTTGTACCGGAGGAAGACGCTTGAAGTACTCTAACCACTAGAACTTACTCCCGAACTTTGGGAATCTTGGAGAGATAAAGTTCCACCGGGATTAATCGGAATTTTGGCATGAGTTTGTTGATCATGAGAAGAAACCCGAGACGATCGCAAAGAATGATGCCAATTCAAGTCGTAGAAAACAAGCCACCGCATATACACTTGGGCGATGCTCATATGCCAACAAGAAATATAAACTGGGTAAGTTTATTTGATCTATAAATAATGGTTAGTATAACGATAAAGGTTCTGTGCTAATATGATAAACCATTTTTGTAGGATGATTCGGGCATTCTACAAATACCAAAAGACACTACAGACAAGTGGTTGTTGGGACACCAGCGCCGTGATGGGAGTGTGCATCCTAGTGCGCTCGAGCCACATGTAAGTATTATTTGTTTCTTACTCTTAAGTAACGTGCATAACAACACTTGTTTGACTACTACTATCTCTTGGTTTGTTGATGATAACCACCAAGTTTCAATTATGAAATTACAGAAGAAAGTATCAGAAGCTAAAGCGAAGCATCAAGAAGCAGGAACAAGTAGTAGCAAAAGCACTGTGGTTTCAGAAGTACTAGAAGATGTGTTTGGAGCAAACCGAAAAGATGGTGTTCGTGGCTACTCATCCAGTATGTCTAAGAAGCATGCTCAGGTGGTAGCGGTTGCGCATTCTGCTCATCAAACAAGACAGTCCCAAAATGAGGAAAAATTGAACACAATGCAAACTGAAATTACTAGTTTGGGTTCAAGAATGGGTGGCGTTGAAGGCGCAGTGGGGTCGTTGAATGGTAAAGTCGATGTAAGTGTTCTCATCTTACTTGCCGTGTATCAGTAAATAAGTTCTATACACATTAAATGATATGTGCTAATTCTAAGTTATTCTTGTTCACAGGCGATATTAGAGTTACTAAGAGCTAATAATGGGTTTGCACCGGCAAGTACAACCAACACTCCTCGAACAGTCACTCCTAGCCCCGAAAAAGGGTCCACAACTTATCTTGTTGGTGGAAGTCATCGTGTTCTGGATAATGAGGAAACTGTATCTCGTGTGGTTAGATCTGGGCAAGTTGAGCTGCTAAACAATAGAGGTAAGGTTGTTGCATTAGGGAGTATAAAGGAGACGTTTGAGCAAGATGATGAATACGTACATTGTGTAAAGGTGAAGCCGAATGAGAGGAAAGTCTATGTCGAGGAAGTGTATGACCGATCAGCAAGTCTTTGGGATCCCCCTCAAGGAGACGATTATCACTTCTTAAAACAGCTACCACTACACTCGCTTTTGTGAGATGGGGTGTGAATAGGCCGCAACCTGCAGCTTAGTTTAAGTTTTTAAGATCGGGCTAGAATAACACTATAGACTACTTTTTTGGGTATTTTGACCAAGGAAGATTGATCAATACAATGGCGAATCTTACAAACTTCTCTTTTTGGTTTTTTGACTTATGGATATTTCCTAACACAATGACTGGATCCTACAGACTTCTTTCTTTTTGGTGTTTTTTGGTCAGAGGAAGATTAGATTTACTATGCATCTATCTACTCTGTCTTTAGTAGTTGTTTGTAGTTTTCTGTGCCTAATGGATTATATATATATATATATATATATATATATATATATATTTTTATTCTTGTTGTTTTTTATGGTCAACCCCTTTTTAACTCCGCCAATGCGAATGCGTTGCCGGTCCCAAGCCCGGATAAAGGAAGAGGGAAAAGGTACGTGTATATTCTTGTTGTTTTCTTTCCTTTTTCAAAGCAAGCAGCTCAACTCCATGCTAACTGGTCTGTGTGAAGCTATTGTGCAAATACTTAATTAAATGGGATGTCGCAACTAGAAGACGAATAGCCTCGTGGTGATCTCCTGTGTTTGTCACTTTCTTCTTTCAATCAATTTCAACTTTTTTTCCTTAAGATGTAGTTTAGACTCAATGTAATGGTTAGAAGCTGCTTTCTATCCATGTGCAGGTACTTGTTATACAAACTAAGAACAATAAAGCAAGTGAAGGTAATTCAACTCCGTGTTTCTAATTTGAGTGATATTATAATTTGACAAATGACACCGAAATCATCATTGCAAAGATCTTTCAAGCGTCATTATCACCTTGCATATAACATTGTAGAGCATAAATTATGTTTGTTGGAGCTTATTTTCACTTGAAATTTGATCCTCTCGCAGGGTGCACAACTAAGAAAGCACTTCGATGCCACCTTGGGTAATGGGGATCCGAGGAAGTCGTATGACTTCCTCCAGGAGAGGATGCAAATGAATGTCTCAAAAACAATAATATTCTCCCTGATGGAAACTACTAAATTCTTACCTTAGTTGTGATGTTATATTCCCTAGAGTCAATGCACTTTGATAATTCCTCATGCAACAAGAGCTCCGAGGCCACCCTCTGCAAGGACATCCTTTATGTGGCGATCTTAACTCTTTGAAGTTGTTCTGCTTTGTTGGAAAGCTAACCCTACGAGCATTAAATCCTTTTGATTAAAATTATGCACAAGGAATGCATCATTCTTGTCTTCCCAATGTTTGTTGCAAAGCATTATATAATTAAAATCTTGGCTGAAGCATGATTGTTAATTCATTTTTCAGCTGTGGATTTCTTCAACCAGGTGGGCAGATGGTGTATAAGTAAAGAAGCCTATTGAAGTATCTCGCTCCAAAGTATGTTGAGTACTTCATGGACTGGATTGAAGCTCACCATGACCAATCCATATTTGCTCAAAAGCTTGGTACGTTTAGTGTGATATATCTTTAGGCTACGATCATTTTGTTTGGGGTCTCATATTGGCTTGCTCACTCATGATTTTTCAGAATACCGTTTCCTTCCAAATTATAGAGATGTTGTAAAGACGATATTCAAGCGTTTGTTCCCGTGTATGCGCACATATATCATTCACATTTCCAAGGAAGATTGTGAGTCTTAAAGAGGAGGCTCATCTCAATACTTGCTTCAAGCATTTCATCCCGTTTACATGTGTAAGATCTCTTTACCTACTTCCTAATACCTTCCTTCATACCAATTAGAATTTTGATTGGCATTCAATTGAGATTTTGAGCTCATATAGATTTGTTAAACATAACAATACTTGCTTTAAACTTATGTTTAATTATAAAATTTGGGATTTTGAATAAGTTTTTTTATATTGTATGGGTTTATGGTTCATCTATCTATCTACTCTGTTGATGTGTGAATCTTTCTTGATGGATTGTGATGATTAATAATTATTTTTGATCGATTGTAATTCAGAGTAAATCTGCCTAATATCTCACGGCCAAAAAATTTTTAAACTGAAAATTATTTTGCAACGTATATATACGTGCGAAATTTATCCGTTGCACATATCACCTTAAATGAGCAACGGATTTAATCACTACCGAATAAATAAAGCGTCGACGTAAAATCACTGGTGGGACCCACAAAAGTGTTATTCTATAAATATAACCGTTGCACAAATTAAATTATACGTTGCATAAATAAGAAAACGAAACCGTTGCGCAAGCAATTGTGCAACGTATATAAGCGTTGTATTAAATTAATATGTACAATCGGATATTATCCGTCAGACATAAATGCGCAACGCCGCTTTGCCAACGTTTATTTACGTTGCACAAATTATGAGCAACGTTTATAAACGCCACAAAATAGTCTGCTTTGGTGTAGTGCTCGCTCCTTAGTAATTCAATTGTTTCGTGGTTTATTGGTTGTGCGGTATTTAACCCCTACATTTTGTCTCTTCTCTCAGCGATCTTTGTCGAAGAAGAAGCGATGAGAGAAACCTTTCCGTGGTTGTTTTCGCACCCTTATATGTCATTTGCCGCACCCTATCAACTATTCATATTCTTTTTAACCGACAAGTTTCCATTTTTTGGCGTAACTGTTCACACGTTCCCACTTTTTCACTTATTACCGGCACGTCTTCTTTTCCACCTGGTGTAACTGGTCATATTCTTCCTTATTTAATCCTTTTGGAAGAGAGAGATTTTCTCTTCCTTAGTTTTTCTTCTTCACAAACCTGCTTGAATTCTCGTTTTCTCAGAATCTTCATCTTCCCACTTCCTGCTAGTGCCGTCATCCCATGGATTCTCCTCAAAGGTTTGTTTTATCTCTCCTATCGTACTTTTTACTGTGTATAGCTTGTTTTTGGTTGCCTGTAGTTAATCACCACCATTGTTATTCCTCTGCTATCGTTCTTTCAGATCGCCATTTTGCCTACGTTCCGTTATCGATAATTACCATACTGCTTTTTGTTGCAAGAAAATTTCCTCCTCCAAACTCGTTTCACTGTTCCAAACCCTAAAAATAACAAGTCCCAAGGTGACAAGTCCTTTAAGAGGAAGCCTTCGCATGACAAGGTATTAACAAACACCTTTCTCTTTAAAACAATATTGTTGCCTCTGTTTCTTATATGCATTGTCATTCGCAGACTGATGCGAAGGAGAAGGAGAAGAAGCCTAAGAGGAGCAAACAACCTCATACAATTGATACTCGCATGGCTCTTCCGAGTTTTAGGAAGAATTTTATGGGTGTCACGGAAATAATTATGGGTGTCACGGTACCCAAAATTAATTGTGGGCTTGCAATGAGAATATTTTTTTTCTTTTGGGTCTACCCCTAATTTTCCCATATAGCCCATTGAACCTGAATGTATGTAACACGGGCTTGAAACATCTAATTCATGAATAACCCATCAATTAGTTTTCAGTAGCCTTATCGGAATCGGAAATTGGCAATTAGGAAAACGCGAAACTTTAATACTAAACGGATTTTATAAACTATATACTCGTATTTGAGACTATAAATAGAGGCTTCGTTTCATATGTTTTAGTCATTGAAATTCATCACAGCAGGTGAGTTTGGACTTTGGAGAGTCCTCCTGGAAGAAGATATTTGGCCGTACGTGAGAGTTTTTAGTTAATATATATATCTAGCTCTTCCCCGGCCAGCAGAAGTAGATCCAATAATGCAGTATCAACGGGGTTTCAGTTATTTTTATATCTCTTTCTTATTTTTCCTCTTCATCGCACTACTCCTTCCTTCTGCTCCGGCCAGAAACGTGCCATCTCAAGTTATGTCACCAAGATGCGGTGTGCCTGATCAGAGTCATGATGATCATAACAAGTTACATACAACTAGACACTACTCGTTTTTCAAGGGCCGACCCACTTGGAAGCATTCCAAAGTGCCGTTGATGTTAACCTACGCATTATCTCCGGTACATATTATCGATTACATTAGCATATCAGACATTCGCGTTGCTCTTGAGCGGGCTTTCTCGACATGGTCCTCAGTTATTCCAGTTAACTTTACAGAAACTCAAAATTACAAGCATGCTAACATCAAAATTGGTTTTTATTATGGAGACCATGGGGATGGGTTTCCATTTGATGATACGACGCTTGCGCATGCAACTGGTCCGGGATCAGGTGCATTTTTACATTTCAATGCAGGAATTACTTGGGCAGTTGATTTCAAGTCAGAGAAATCAAAAAAGGCCTATGATTTGGAATCCATAGCCGTACATGAAATCGGGCATGTGTTAGGGCTGGATCATTCATCTATTTTCGAAGCTGTCATGTGGCCTGACACACCGCCTAGAACGAAAAACGCAGACTTAGCTCTGGACGATGTCAAAGGTGCTCAAGCTCTCTACGGTGCAAACCCAAATTTTAAATTAGATTCTCTGAAAGCAAAGCACCTTGCTCGTCCTTTACCTTTTGCTTTAAGAGAATTCATCATCACTTGTAGTTCTATAGTAGGTTTAGGCTTTATTGTTTTTGTTTCTTTAGTTGTTAAGTCATGGTATTTTAGCGACAGAAACGAAACCCAATTAAATCAGATAGATATCGCTACATTAGCTTAGTCATAGTCTTCGTTTCTTGTAGAGATCAACCATGTTGTAATTTATTACTAGATTTAATTAAAATGAGGTACAATATATCACGCTCTTAGAGTTTCTCACCGAACAGAATTTATTTATTTTTTTTCCGATCGAAAACGGTTTGAAGCTTTATCCAAAAGAAAAAAAGAATAAGAAACAAAACAAAACTACATTTCAGTTGAAGTGACACACACTATATGGAGTTTGTGAAGAAGGGCAGGAATATCTCTTGGTTGCTGTGTGAGAACCTCGCATGGCCAACTTTCTGTAGATGGGGCAATATCTCCCTGTCCAAGATTTTCGTTTATTTCATCCCAATATGTATCTTCTCAGTTGTTCCAGTCCCTTTGGCCTTTGCAAAGTTATCTCTATGCGAGATTTGAACCTGCAAAATAATGATTTTGTTCATTTCTGGCCAACTCTCCTCCCATTGGGATTATCTTATGATTTATGCATCCATGGGATCGTCCTTCGGATCTCTCACCATACTATATGTATCATGCAAAATCTCAAGTATACATATCGATCCAATTTAGCATTCGGGTTCATAAGACTTTAGTGCCTTTGGAGACACCCGAAGAAACATGAAGATTCAGATTCCCCATAAACATTCAATCCCATTCAAGAAAGTCAGGGGATAAGAATTTTTCTTTTTTGTAGGCAGACTTCAGTACATGCAGTTTGGGCTTAATTTTAGTATCATTATCGGAATCGGAATTGGAATTTGACCAGAACATGAAATCCTTCCAAGAAGCGCAATTGTGTGAGACCGACTGACTATAAGTAAAGGCTTAGTTCCATATATTGTAGTCATCCAAACTGAGAGCAGGTGAGTTCCATATCTCTGGCCGTACCTAAGAGTTTTGAGTTATTATATCTAGCTATCTCTTTCCTGATCAATCTTCCCCGGCGGGTAGAACTCGATCCAACAGTTCAATAATAATGCATTATCAACAGTATCGTTTCAGTTATTATATATCTTTCTTGTTTTTCCTCTTCATCATCACACTACTCCTTCCTTCGGTTCCGGCAAGAAACGTGCCATCTCAAGTTTTGCCACCAAGATGTGGTGTGCCTGACAATGATGATCATAACAAGTTAGGACATACAACTAAACACTACTCGTTTATGAAGGGCTGGGGCAGTTGGCATGGTTCCACGGTACCTTTGGTGTTAACTTACTCATTGTTGCCAGAACATACTATCGATTACGTAAAAATATCAGACATCCGTGTTACCTTTGCGCGGGCTTTCTCGAGATGGTCCGCAGTTATTCCAGTTGATTTTACAGAAACTCAAGATTATAAGCATGCTAACATCACCATCGGTTTTTATTATGGCGACCATGGGGATAGGGATCCATTTGTTAATAAAACTGTGCTTGCACATGCAAGTGGCCCGGGCTCAGGCGCACATATACATTTCGATGCGGCATTTACTTGGTCAGTTGATTTCAGTTCAGAGAAATCAAAAGATGCTTTTGATTTGGAAACCGTGGCGGTACATGAAATCGGGCATGTGTTAGGGCTGGATCATTCATCTATTCCTGAAGCTGTTATGTTTCTTGGCACACCCCCTAGAACGAAAAACGTAGACTTGTCTTTGGACGATGTCAATGGTGCTCAAGTTCTTTACGGCGCAAACCCAAATTTCAAATTAGATTCTTTGAATGTAAAAAACCTTGCTAGTCCTCCTAAGTCTTCTTTTGGTTTAAGAGAAATCATCACCATTTCTATTTCTCTAGTGGTTAAAGCATTGATTTTGTAATTTTGTCTCTAATTGAACTCGATCTTTTTCTTTTTGTAACCATTTCATGTATTTTATACTAGTACAACCGTTACCACGGTGGGAGGGCCGACCGAAGAAGAATCTAAAGATAGGGTTTGTCTGCGACATACTTTTCGCTTTTGAAAAAAAATGATACTTTTCACCCCGCTTTCGTAAAAAGTGATACTTTCGCTCGTTTCGCAAAAGTGATACTTTCTCCTCGTTTGGAAAATGATATTTACCGCTTCGTAAAAGTATCACTTTTTCAAAACTGGCGAAAGTATCATTTTTTCCGAAACGGCGCGAAAGTATCACTTTTCCCGAAACCGAGCGAAAGTATCACTTTTCCTGAAACAGGATATGAAAGTATCACTTTTTCTGAAACGGAAAATTAGTCGATCCATAAATTAAAATATGGTTGCATGATGTGTCATGCATCCTTTGTGGTGGTTTGCATAATGGTTATGCATTCAATTTTCGAGAATTGTGCCTAAAATGAAAGTATCATTTTTGATTTGCATAATGGTTATGCATTCAATTTTCGAGAATTGTGCCTAAAATGAAAGTATCATTTTTCTTGAAACGGAGGGAGTACATCATTTTATTAATTGCAACGGAATATTAGTTGATGCATAAACCAAAATTTTGCTACATAAAGTATTATGTATCCTTTGTGGTGGTTTGCATAATGGATATACATTTAATTTTCTAAAATTGTGCCTAAAATGATAAATACCTCCGAATTTTTCACAAAACTTTAAATTTAATACTGTTGTTTGTACTCGTTGCATAGAGTTTTTTATAACCTTTCCAACGAGATAAAATTTGTAAAATTCCAAGGCACGGATTTTTAGATATGTTATATTAAAGTTTGGTTGCCAATTATACCTCAAAAAGATTGGATACATAAGGAGTTATAGTAATTGACTAAAAGGGAGGACATTTTTGGTTTTTCGCCCTAACCATTTCCAATCTTTTTGGTAATTGATCACTTAGATTTTACAAAAAAGTGGCCATATAAAGGTCCTCCCTCGCTTCGCTCGGTCGGCCCAACTAGTACAACCGTTACCACGGTGGGAGGGCCGACCGAAGAAGAATCTAAAGATAGGGTTTGTCTGCGACTACTTTCTTTCAGAAAAAAACAGTCCGTGAACAAACAACAGCGACTTGTGACACAGGCCGTGAACAAACACCATCCACCTAATGAGAGAAGCTCCAAAGTTCGATCTTCGGTCATCTCTATGGCTAAGGTCCAAGGGGATGAAGTTTGATCCTCAAAACATTCGGTTCTTCAAAGGCAACATCTCATCCATGAGCTATGCAACAAATTGGCAAGGATCTAGTGCGTAAAAGAAGGAAAAAAAAAAATTGAAGCCCGTAAAAGAAGAAAGAGCAGAAATTAGAACTTGGGTAAGTAATAAAATAAAATGAAGAATTAGAACCTGAAGAAATCCAATGGGAACCTGTTTTTTAACATTACACAATCACATTACATAGCAAAAAATTCTCATGACATAAAAATGTTTGGTTGTTCTTGTCGGTCATCCAACAACATTCAACCAAAACAAATATCCATTTTCTCCAATCACTTATATGTGCCCATACCACCCTACTTGATGTACTAAGAGACCCATTTTAAGCCATCATAGTATCCCATCTTGCGGATAATACTACACATGAAAACCTCAATTGTCCTGACACTGGGGTCTGTTAGGTTAACCTTTCCATTGCCAGTGGTGAAGTTGGTCAGTCCCAAATGATAAAAAAGCTCCTCCTCTGAGGCTGCATAAGGAATGTCAATCTTGTTACCCAACACCAGGAATGGCACGGTAGCTAGGGACTCATCTGATAGTAGAGAATCCAATTCCTTCTTTAACTCAGCAAACCTCTCCTTGTCAAAAGCATCCACCAGGTACACCATGGCATCCACCTGCACTCAAAAGGGAAACAAACAGGAAATTAATAATATTAGTTTCTTTGACTATAATGTGACAAGCTATTAGATGTAAGCAAATTGCTCCAATGCAAAAGATATTTGGTCGTAACACCACCACACATCAGGCATTTAGGCCAATATACTTCTGTAACGCAAGTAACTAGTATAAGACCTGCTGGAAAACATGATGGTATTTATCCAAACACAAAAAAACCAAGATCATCACGCAAAATCTAGATCAAAAGAATACTAAGGCTAAAGAAGATAAGAAATTTCAAAGAGAACGCATATCAAGATGGGAATGCTATACGAAGTAGACAAGTTAAGTGTTATATGCCACCAGATTCAAGGTTACCAATGTGATACAGTTGATGATAGCTTACAGATATCGATGTGGAGAAATTACTCAAGTTCAACTTTCAAACAACAGAAGCAAAAAGGTCTTTGTAATGTGCCAACTACTGACTACTGAGTGAATGTCGAGGTCCACAGCTATCCCATAGGGATATAATATCTATCAAGCAAAAGGTCTTCGTAACGTCGTACTTGAGATGCAAAGACCTTCTCAATACAATTAGAGGGCAACTTGAATGTCTAAACACGGCCAACTTGAATGAATTCAAAGAATGAATTCACTTTTTTCTTAAAAATGATATGATGGTAACAAGATGCAATTTTAACACTGGCGTCCACCTTTGATCTCTTTCAATAACACAGCTCATGACATTACTCAATTGCTCAATTGAGAATGGCTAACCAAACGCTAACATTTTCTACTATAACTTAAGTTTGATGTTTCAACTAGAACCCTAAGATCTCAGAGGCATATGTAGCCTTCTGGTGGTCAGCCTCATCTCTTTATATGTTGTTTCATTCAATTATCTGTCTAAGCACTAAATACATCCAACTTATTTTGAGAAAAATGTATTTATTCAAATCAAGCAATGGTTTGTTTATACGTTCTCCTTGTATAGATGCAATATTAATTAATTACAGAGCGAGCTTAACTTGTGTCAAATGAAATGTAGTGAGTTCTTAAATGACATTTAGGATGTCTCAGTGCAAAGACTATATATTATGACATTTTGAATAATAGGATCTCGTTATCCTAACTAAGATTAGATATAGGGCACGCTAAGTTATTTGCTCATACGACGTGATCGTTATCGTGGTTAATGCACATTACAAGGGATAGGAGTAACCGAGCAAAAATCAATCGTAATCGTGGTTCATACAATGATACCAAACGTTTAGCATCTTCAATTGGGCTACACGTTTTGCTAACAGTTTTAAGAAACTACACACCTTGTACGTAGTAACCTAGAACATCACCTCCGAATCTCTGATCTATTGCTTGAAAAGGTTCCTTCCTTTTTGGTTCACCATCTCGTCAAATTGTTGAGGTTCGAATTACCCACCATCCTGAAATTTCCTTTCCCTATCAAACAAAACATAAAGAGAAGTAACTGAGATTTGTATTATTGTCTGTTTATAAGAAAATGCACAATTAAAAAAAAAAAAATGTCCTCTGGGGTTCATTGTGTTGTCAACAAAGCATCTACATTAAATTTTTCCCTTCCTACGTAACCCCTCCTTAACAAAGAGGATGGGTGCCACACTTCCCTAGGTTCCCTCTTATTAATTTGATAGCTAGATTTTACATCTATAAGACTCAAAGCCTCAAGGTAATAAATTAAAATCTACTACAGAAACTAAAAGAAGTATTGTGATGATTCTTGTTTAAGTAGCTTATCACATTCATGCTTTGCTCAAAATTAGCTTGACCTGTAAATAGCTTCTGAAAAACTGGTTGTCACTACAAGCATCACAAACCAATTTTGGTCTAATGAAGGATTATATGAATCCAAGTTCTTGCACCTACTTGTTTCAATTGTACAACTCACCACAAAGTGCTCGGTTACATGAGATCATTTGTCAGTTCAAACACAAAAAAAGGGTTACGGGATATGTACTTATGTTGAACATTTCATTATCTACCTTCTTTAAGTATTATTGTATTAACCAGTTAAACGAAGAGAAGTAAAATCAATCATTTATATGCCAAACCTAGAAAGAGACTGAGAGGCTCCAAGGCACAATCATTCATCAAAAGCAACGTACAAGTTGTTTACTCTGCATCACTTCTCTAATATTTTGCGGATTGAGCTAATGATTAAGCAATTTATTAGCAGTTAGATAAACCTAATTACAGATTCACAACCACCAGTAAACTCCATGTAACTCAATTCTAACCTAAACTACAGCCATGGCCTAACTTTATTCTATACTCATCTCAATCTTATTTTCATTCATAGTTACCCAAACTCAATAACTAAAGTAATTTAATTCAAAATACTAGAATTAAGATATATTAGAGGCTTACCCAATCCTTAGCACCCTGCTACTTCACAAATCACAACTGAAACCCTAGAACTATTGTTCTAGAAAACCCTCCTTAATTTCCCAATTAATGTTCTTCTTTAAAATCATATCCTCAAATTAAAACCATAACCTTCTTCCACACATCATGTTCTTCAAAACCCATCTCTTATTTCTTCCACAGAATCCACACATCATGTTCTTCAAACTGAGTGTGTTCCGAGTGAAATCCCGTCGATTTGATTTTTCTGAGAAGAACCGAGAGAGGAGATTGAGATATAGAGAAGATCGAGATGGAGAGTAGTCATGGATGATGAGTTTGAAGAACAAGAAGAAATTGGGGTTTAGTTCGTGTTCTTCTTTTGGGAAGAAGAAGAAGAAGAAAGAAAGAAATGAAAAAAAAATGAAATTTGGGGAGGTGGTCGGATTCGAACTCAGGGCCTCTACCTGGGTTTTACTAAACTGTCCCTCAACATTTAAATAAATTCCAACCTCCGTGTCCTTTTTTCTGCCCACGAAATTTACGTGATTACCCATCATGTTGTGTTATATTTACGCTAGTTTTAGTAAGAAATAGAAACATGGAGGGGCTCTTTAGTCCTTTCATTGTTGATTGAAAATGGTTTGGGACACCAAAATCCAATCTTTTTGTGTCAATTGATGACTTACAATTTACAAAAAAGTGACCATATAAAGGTCCTCCCTCGCTTCGCTCGGTCGGCCCAATTAGAGGCTTACCCAATCCTTAGCACCCTGCTACTTCACAAATCACAACTGAAACCCTAGAACTATTGTTCTAGAAAACCCTCCTTAATTTCCCAATTAATGTTCTTCTTTAAAATCAGATCCTCAAATTAAAACCATAACCTTCTTCCACACTTCATGTTCTTCAAAACCCATCTCTTATTTCTTCCACAGAATCCACACATCATGTTCTTCAAACTGAGTGTGTTCCGAGTGAAACTCCGCCGATTTGATTTTTCTGAGAAGAACCGAGAGGAGATTGAGATATAGAGAAGATCGAGATGGAGAGTAGCTGTTGATGATGAGTTTGAAGAACAAGAAGAAATTGGGGTTTAGTTCGTGTTCTTCTTTTGGGAAGAAGAAGAAGAAGAAAGAAAGAAATGAAAAAAAAAATGAAATTTGGGGAGGTGGTCGGATTCGAACTCAGGGCCTCTACCTGGGTTTTACTAAACTGTCCCTCAACATTTAAATAAATTCCAACCTCTGTGTCCTTTTTTCTGCCCACGAAATTTACGTGATTACCCATCATGTTGTGTTATATTTACGCTAGTTTTAGTAAGAAATAGAAACATGGAGGGGCTCTTTAGTCCTTTCATTGTTGATTGAAAATGGTTTGGGACACCAAAATCCAATCTTTTTGTGTCAATTGATGACTTACAATTTACAAAAAAGTGACCATATAAAGGTGTCCGCTCCGCTTCTACCGGCCCAATTAGAGGCTTACCCAATCCTTAGCACCCTGCTACTTCACAAATCACAACTGAAACCCTAGAACTATTGTTCTAGAAAACCCTCCTTAATTTCCCAATTAATGTTCTTCTTTAAAATCAGATCCTCAAATTAAAACCATAACCTTCTTCCACACATCATGTTCTTCAAAACCCATCTCTTATTTCTTCCACAGAATCCACACATCATGTTCTTCAAACTGAGTGTGTTCCGAGTGAAATCCCGTCGATTTGATTTTTCTGAGAAGAACCGAGAGAGGAGATTGAGATATAGAGAATATCGAGATGGAGAGTAGCTGTTGATGATGAGTTTGAAGAACAAGAAGAAATTGGGGTTTAGTTCGTGTTCTTCTTTTGGGAAGAAGAAGAAGAAGAAAGAAAGAAATGAAAAAAAAATGAAATTTGGGGAGGTGGTCGGATTCGAACTCAGGGCCTCTACCTGGGTTTTACTAAACTGTCCCTCAACATTTAAATAAATTCCAACCTCCGTGTCCTTTTTTCTGCCCACGAAATTTACGTGATTACCCATCATGTTGTGTTATATTTACGCTAGTTTTAGTAAGAAATAGAAACATGGATGGGCTCTTTAGTCCTTTCATTGTTGATTGAAAATGGTTTGGGACACCAAAATCCAATCTTTTTGTGTCAATTGATGACTTACAATTTACAAAAAAGTGACCATATAAAGGTCCTCCCTCGCTTCGCTCGGTCGGCCCAATTAGACGTGTATATACGCCATCCAACTAGTGTGCGGTCACAGCACACATCACCGGCACATAGAAGCCAAGTCCAAGTTTTTTGTAAGTAGGGATGTCAACAGCACTCAACGTAACGGATATTTCCTCAGCCGCTACCGCTACCATTTAAGTTAACAGATATTCGATATTCGTTAAGTTCCGACGGAAATTTGAAATTCAATTCCACTACCGTCACGTTGGACTTAACGGATATCGGATATTTTTCCGATACCATCCCAAGATGTCACAGTAACAAGAGAACACACGTAACAAGTTATAAATCCCGTCAGTCGCTGCACAAAACAAGTTCTAAATCCATGCCACACAAAATAAAAAGATACGATGTTCCAAATGGACCAAATTACATGTTCGATGTTCTAGCAAAAGAAAAAAAACATGTTCTTGAAAAAGAAAAGACAAAGAAACTCCATCTCCATGTGTTGGGCAAAGTAGTGCAACTACCAACCGCAAATGCATTCCTCCTTAGTCCTCCCCGAATCCTTACTTGCTCCTTAGTCCCGAACTTCGCATTTTCAAAGGAAAATCAAAAGTGTTAGTTATTAATGTCGGCAATAAATATAAAAGAAAATTAAAGATTAAGATGGAAAGTTACCAGTAATACAACTATCATTGTCACTGAGACTGAGATTTGGCAGCCAATCACCCAAACAAAGCAATGCTTGAACAAGTTATGGAGCTAATGAACTCCTATGAGATGTGACAACCCTACCACCAACACTAAACATTGATTCTGATGCTACACTTGTCACTGGAACAACCAATACATCTCTTGCAATCCTTGAGAGAGTTGGGTACTTAGGAGCATGATTCTTCCACCAACTTAAGATATCAAACCTCATTTCTTTAGTGGATGTGCCTTTAGGAAGAACTTGTTTTGCTAAGTATGTCTCCAACTCTGACTTCTGAACCTCAAACACATTGTTTTCCATTATAAAATCATCATAACCAAATTCATTTGATGTAGTCAGAGAGATCTCCATTCTAGCTGAATTTATTCCACTATCAAAATAATCTGGAGCTGTAGTGTTGGTTTCATAAGCACAGTAAAGAGCATTGAGTGAACCCTGAAATTTGTTATCGTGACTTTGATAGTTTTGCACACCATGTACTCTCTTCAAAACAAACTCCACCCATCTAGCCTTATACCTAGGATCTAAAACAACTCCAATGTCCATCAAAGTGTTACTTTTTTTCCAGTAGCTATCAAATTTTGACCTCATATTCTTCCCCATGTCTCTGATATACTCATGCTCACTTAATTCCCAGGCCTTAATGCATTTATTAACTTCTTGCGCCCCATTGTAATACAAATTTGTTGTGGGATACTTAATCCCAGCAAATTTGGTTGAAATCACATCAAATATTTCCAAACATTCACATATATGTACTCCTTGTTGCCATTGCTGAGAAGTTGGTAGTATCTTGAAGTAATTATCCAAATCAGCTAGCCTAATAAAAGCTTGTCTCAAAAAAATTGCATCTTTAAGCATCTTAAAGGTGGAGTTCCACCTGGTATCCACATCTAAACCAACAGATCTTGAAGCAGAAGTTTAACTTGGGAAATAGCACATTCAAATCTCTTTTCTAGCCTGACTTGACTTGACATATTTCACATACTCTCTAATTGCCTCTAATGCTAATTTCATTCCACACAACACAATCAAGTGCAATACATGATTACTATACCTAAGAACTAGACAATCTTTGCTATCAAGCCATGACTTCAGATTTGCCATCATAACATTGTTGGAGCTAGCATTTTCAGCAGCTACAACAAAAAGTTTATTTTCTATGTTCCAATCTGAGCTACCGATTTCACTACAGATGCTAGAACTTCTCCAAAGATGTGGTGATGGCACTAAAATGTATACTAGTGTTTTCTTAATCAGCTTTCCACTCATCATCTATGTAATGCATTGTCACACAACAATAACCATCTTTTGTATGCTTACATGTCCACATATCCTGTTGTTAAAATACATTTAGCTATAATTGTGTCAAATTGTTCTTGTAATTGCAGCTTTGAACTCACTGTTATTTTCATGATATCATCCCTAACTCAGTATTCCTAGTGTAAAGCTTAGCAAGACAGGATTCGTAGACTTAACAAACTCTCTAAAATATGGATGCTCAACTATAGTGATTGGATAACCATGCTTAGCAATCATCTTGGCAACAAGTATCCTAGTAGCATCAAGATCATACTTCCAATTAGCTAACTTAGTTTGTGCATTACCCGCTTTTATTGTAGTAATCTTTCTTTGTCCTTTCTTATTCTCGTGCTTTTTCTTTGCAGGTATTAGCATGGTGATGCAAGCGACTGGTTCCTTGGTTACTGGGTGCAGGCATTCTCTTCTTACAATGTTTGCATTAAGCTATTAGTATCCCAACCTCCTTCCCTTTTACAAGCTTCTTTCCAACTGACCTTTCAAAATCAATCCATACATCAGACCTTACTGAACGTAGTTTTTTCTTTTCTTCAACTATAATTGGATTTTCATCTACTTTTATTTCTGTTTCTTCTCTGGGACGAATCGCATGTGTAATGAAAGAAGAAAGTTGAATTAATTCCTGAACCTTGAACTTGGTTTGATGCAAAGCAGTAATTGTGATGCAACTGAAAGTGAGAGATTGTTTGAGGAACCAACATGGTTTGATGCTCTTTCGCTTTGGGACATGATTAATTTCACAAATTTGTAAGATGCCCTAATTTCATAAATCCTAAATTGAAAATTGAGTTTTTAAGATTGAAATTAAACTCAAAAGAAGTAGAAGAAGAAAACCCTAGTTTTCTAATCATTAATCACACATGATTTGTATAGAGAAGAAGATGATTTTTTTGCACGAATTGAAAGGAATGAGACGACTCAGACGAGGAGGTGAGTTTTTATTCTCTTTTTTTCTCTCTTTTGTGTCGACTGAACTGAAGAATGAGTGATTCATTCAAATGATATTTAGCTAGGTATAGGAATTTACACGTGTTAAACACACATTATCGGATATTGGAAATAAGGCTAACGGAAATAGCCTTAATCGGTACTGTTACGTTAAGATAAAAATATTCGTTATGTTATCGGATATGGATATCCGATTACCGATATGTCGGATGTTAACCTAACGGATTCCGGATATTCGGATTCGGCTAGCGGATAACGGATATCCATTGACATGCCTAGTTGTAAGTCCAAGTCTTTTGTAAGTTCAAGTCCTTCTGTGTATAGAAGTGGAAATCTGTTGTAAGTCCAAGTCTTGCGTTGTAACAAGCTGTAATTCTCCCTGCAATATCATATGATTTGTTTAGATTAGTTTCGAATATTTCTTCTGTAATAATATGTATATATAATGAATGAGAAACAATTAAGTCTACATAATTGTGAGACTATTAACAACTAAATCTAGAATCTTTGATGGTATCATCTTGATACATCCTAGGACCTTTTCATCCCTTCCGCAAAATAACTCTTTGATTTCTCACAATGGTGGAGTCTACTAATCAATCACCTCCTTCCAGCCCTACTAATCACCCCACAGAAACCCAATTCAATCCACCTTTAAGTAATCTTCGAAACCTAGATCCTTATATGATTCATCCTAGTCACAATCCTGCAACTTTTTTATTCTCTCCACTTTTGCAAGGGATAACTATGGATCTTGGGTTCGTGGTATTACCAAGGCCTTGAATGAAAAAGGGAAACTCAGTTTTGTGGATGGTTCTCTACCTCCTCCAACTGATAAGCTGCAATATCAATGTTGGAAACGTTGTGATGATCTCGTGGGAAGCTAGTTACTCAACTCTTGTCAGCCTGACATCCTTGATAGTTGTTTGTATGCACCATCCTCCCATTTTATTTGGAAGGATATTCAAGTATACGTTTTTGCATATCTAATGATCCAATATTGTTTAGACTCAAATCTTCTATTGCGGCTATTCATCAAGAATCCATGTATGTTTCGTTGTACTATACGAAAATCTAGACTCTATGGGATCAATACGATTCTCTTGTTGTCGCCACTAAAGTCTCCGTGATCTCGTGAGCCGGTAAGTCCCCTCGTTGGAACGTATCAACGAGACTGCCATGGTATTCCTCCAGGGCCTTCATGATAGATTCTACAACTTGAGAAGCCAGATTTTGTTGATGGATCCTTTTCCTACTGCCTTGCGAATTTTCAACATGGTACAACAAGAGGAAGAACAACAGCACATCACTGTCAGTCCACTTCCTAACGTTGAATCTACTTCCCTCAACATCAACCGTCATACTCCACATCCTACTCGTTCCTCTTCTAGTCACAACAAGCGTCCCCAACCACATTGTGACTACTGCAATCGTCATGGCCATGTTCGTGACAAATGATATCGTCTGCATGGTTTCCCATCCTCCTCTGCAACAACACCAATTGCTGCCAACACTACAGTCGTTCCTCAAGATCCTCAGTTTGCAAAACCACCAGTCATTCCTGCATTCTCGGCTGAACAATACTCCCGTTTGCTTGCTCTCATCAACCCTCCACCCGAGGACACGCCAATGGAGCCCTGGGTGAACTTTGATGGTAAGCTTCTTAATACTTTTTACTCTGAACCATGGTTTGTTAATAGTGGTGCTACTCACCACATTTGCAACTCATTATCCTATTTTACTTCATATTCTCATGTTATTACTTTAATCCAAATGCAACTCTCTGACAGTACTTTCTCTACTTTCAAAAATATTGGTGAAGTTGTTTTCTCACCAAATCTTATGAATTCCTCTTCATTGATATTTTAAAGATTTGGCTATTGGAAATCTTCTCATTTACCGCCAAAGCCCCTAAAACTTCTTCTTCTTGATAGAGGAGGTTATCTTTCATTGACCAAAATCTTTATTACTAGGCTCACCATTCCATCCAAGCCTTGGCTAATAAGTAAAGAGAAACTTTAATAAAACACAAGAGAATTACTAATAACTAATTAAGCATGTATGGAGCACAACTGCCATGGTAGTACATGACTACACTCTTGGTGATGACGAGACAAGAGTGACTTATGGTTTGATTAATGTTTACTTGTTTGTTGCAGATTAACAATGTAAAGGGCTGGCCCGGGAGAAAGGCACGCATGTAAGCTCGGGCTCCCTGCATGTAATTTTGGAGATTCAAATGAACATCAAGTGAGATTCAAATTAACATCAAGTTACATTGGTACTTTTGCTTCCTCTAATCATATTTTCTTTTTAGGTCGTGATACAGTGGTACTTTTGCTTCCTCTAATCATATTTTATTTTTAGGTTGCGATAACTTAACTTTAAACGTACTCATGTAGACAGTGGCGATTCATAAATACGGGGTAAGATCCGATGGCATGGTTATTAGAATGATATTATTTTGACATTTTGGCATCATTTTTCTTTACAAAACTCAATCTGCCGAAGATATTGAAGCTAATTTTTTGGTGACATATCTAAATACTTAAAGGCCTAATCAAATAAAACTCCCACGTTAAACGGTGAAGAAACCCTAGCTTTTTATTGGTCGAAATAAGCTGTTTGTGGCTTTTGTGAAACGAGAGTTTTGGTGAGGACACTTAGCAACGTATGATTGGTTTAAAAATTATAAATTCAAAAGGAAAACTTAACCAACGTGTTATGAAATTCCAAATTCAATTTGGTTGTCGAGTACCTAGCGTATTAGGAAACTTTTTTTCCAAATTAATACATAAATTCCAATTTCAAGTTGTCTGAACGTGATTCATTCCTATGGCAGAGTAACCAAATGAAGCATGCCCTGGATTTCTTACTGGCTATTCCTATCGCTGATCTAAATCATCAAATTGGTTCGAGGCGCTTAGTGCTGATTTCATGTTATAGACTTGGTTTCCCTTGTTTGAACCGATAGTTTGTGCCCCTTTTGCAAGAGGGGGATGGATGTTTTTAGCGACCATGCAGTGCACTGTACGAATGAAGTGGGTTCAAAATTTCAGCATGATTTGGTACGTGATACGATTACAGACATGTGTTATCTACCATGCCCGTACTGAAAGAGGTGGACTTGGGTCTTCTTGCGAACAACTCGTATTCTCCGAGACTAACCGATGTTCTTGTGCTCAATTGGGATAATGGTCTGGACATTTGCTTCTATGTGACGATCGTGTCTGGCCTTTGTTGGGAGTAATGGTCGTACTTTGGAGGTAGGACGGATATCAAGGATGCTGTCACCGCAAAATGCCAAGTATTTGGAAAAATGCACTTCGCAAGGATATGGGTTTGGTGCTTTGGATTTTAATACTCTTGGTGAGCTTGGTGACGGAACAACAGACTTTATTGAACGGCTTCGCAATTATGTGGCTAGTCATGATGCTAATGTGCTTGTAGGATATTTCCTTTTTCATAGGTCAAGTTTGGTAGTCCAGAAATGAGTTGGAGCCCAGCTTGTTGCTCGGCTTCCGACTAGTTTTTTGTCTGATGAGAATTCTTTCGAATTTGATTAATTATTCTGTCATGAATTATTAAAAAAATAAAGAATAAAATGATTAAAAATACTTAAAATAAAAAGAAAAAAAAATCCTACACATTTCACAGCAAATCAAAAATCAACACTGGGAGGGGAGAAGCCCAGCGCACACCAAATCCAAAATATGGTTAAAATAAAAATAAATGTCTGGTGCGTTGCACGAGCACAAATCTAGTTCCTCTTATAAAACTCTACACTCCAATTAAAAATGAGTGCATTCTGATATGTATAAGACCACCATCCACCATTTTAGTGCAATATGAATTATTCGGGATGAAATATAAGTTGATTTGAGTTTTAAAGAAAAAACCAATATTGAAACATCTTTTGAGAAAATTTAACCTGGCGAGATTGGGGTATACCCAGATTAATTGGGGTATACCCAATTTTAAGGGGACCTAGTCGGCATTTTCATAAAAGGGTGATTTTACTTTAATACCCTTGAACTAATTAAATCTTAAAATAAACCCATTTCTTAATTTTATTAACCCTAAAATTAAAAAACTAAACAACTCTTAATCTTCCTTCTTCTTCTTCATCTGCATCTTCCATCAACCAAAGCCATATAAAAATCTTCAACTTTGATTTTCCAAAATAATTGTTGACATTACCGGCGAAAAGAAGACTATAAGTGATGTTTAAACTCAAACCCATCATTGTGTTGTGTGATTTGATTGTTATATTAGGTTAAAAACCAAAAATTGTGATTTCTCATGTTTTTGGCCGCAAGGTCGTAACATGCATATCTTGCCGACTTTTTCATAATGTACCCATGGCGATCAGAAATTTTTTCAACAAATTCTAGTGGTAGTTTTTGAAGATCTTGCCACTAATAAATTTTTTCAACAGCTTCTATGGTATTTTTCAAGACCTTGCCGACTAATACATTTTTCTTAACAAATTCTAAGGGTATTTTCAACAAATTTGCATGGTATTTTTTGAAGACCTTTCCAACTAATACATTTTTCTCAACAAAATTTCAGGTTTTTTTTATGACCTTGCCGACTAATAAATTTTTTCTTTCGTCTCCTGTGTGTTAAAAAAATAAAGCTCAAGATGATCTTCATTCGTCGACCTTGCCGACTTTTCATACTATCGAACTCGAAAGTGTTGATTTTTGATCTAATTTTGAGTATTATTTCATACAATAGCTTTGCAATCCCCTCTTTAGAAGTGTTTGGGTAGTGTGCTTTCATTTCCGTTCCAAAATATTTTTTCAAAACAAATTTTTTCATCAAAAAACTTCTCAGAGTTCAATCAAAAATTTATTACTCAAATTCATTCTTTGAAAAGTTTTAATATAAACTCAATTAATTAACCTAATCAGATTTTTAATATTAATTAAACAAGGGTATATTAGCCATTGAGAAAATATATGGTTAAGGGGTGACCTCCTTTACTTCAAAATGACCCTATTTTGTCTTATTGGGTATACCCCAATCTCGGCAGGAAATTTAATATGAATGAAATTTATTATTCGGGACCTATTAATGCTTAGGGAGAACTTTTGAAGAAAAAAAAAATTATGATTTTATCGAATTTATTATTTTAGCACTAAGGGCACGAGTCAGGCTATAAAATTTTATTATTTTAACAAGAATATGATATTACCGAGTATTATTTTAAAGAAGTTATACTATACTATAGCAGATAAAAATTAAATGAAGTAGGTCGTTAATTTTCTTGGGATGGAAAATTAAAAAGTTAGTCACTAATCAAATGCATGAAAGGTAAGAAAATTGAAACCTTAACTCGAAAGATACTCAAGAAAATCAGAACCACAACTCTAATACAAGAATGTCATCGAAGCTCGTTGTTATAGGTGCACCTGAAGAAAAAAATTGTTTAATGAAAGCCCTAACTGGGGTGGTTTTTACTTAGTCAGATGGTAACTAGGAAAGATCCTTAATTAAACATGATAAAAATCAGAGGAAATTATTTAAAGAATCTATTTGATCCGTGACTATGTGGTTGAACACTTTGGAAATTGTAAATTACGTCTGTTGGTCAAGGAATTTGCTAATCAAATGTTTTCCACATGTGTGCGTGTTGACAAAAAATCATAAGAAAAATCAAAATTCTTACATATCCATATCGAACAAAATTCTCATATTTCTTTTGAAAATTTTATTTTCATCGCGACTTAAATCATTATGAATATCATGGATCAAATGGACCAAATTATACAGAAAGAAAAAATGTGGAGGTTTGGGTATCAAATGTGTTAAGAAGATGAATAAAGCTTTACTAACCAAATGGTTATGGAGATTTGTAAATGAAAAAGAAGCTATGTGCAGAGAGATTATTGAAGAAAAGTATGGTGTTGGTGCTTGTGGTTGGATATCTAAATTTCCAAAAAATTACTTTCTTCTTATGGCTTTTGGCTCACAATAGTCTTCCCACTAAATATGTGTTAGCAAGAAGAGGTATGACAGTCAGCTCAACTTGTATGTTTTGTGGTAACAATGAAACAGTCAATCATATGTTCCTACATTGCAACTTTGCTAGGAAAATTTGGTCTCATTTTCAAGATAAATTAAGATGGGAAGTTTACTATGCCAGATGATTTGTTCACAATTCTCTTTTCTTGGAATATGTCTCTTAATTCGTCTCAGCAATTTCAGATTTGGAGGATGATTTCAGTGGCCGTAATATGGTGTATTTGGCTTGAAAGAAATTCAAGAGCTTTTTCTGACATAAAACATACTGAGGTAGTTGTGTAGCATATGATCATATATACTCTTTTTTAGTTCTTGCTTTTATCGTTTCTTTGAGGGTGGTACAAATCTTTTGTACCTCTCCGATTTTTGATCTATAAATCTTCTTTACCGATCAAAAAAAAAAAAAAAAAAAAAAAAAAATAATGGATCGACTAATCCTAACATTTTAAACTAATAATCCAAATTTCAATTATCATCAAACTTTTACTTTTTTTTAGGGAATCATTTCACCGGTTAAGAGTGCTACAGCCAAAACCACCACTACCACACTGCTCTAGGGGTTTGGGTCCCATTTGACTACACATAGTATCCAAAGTGTTGAATAATCACGAGTCACTACTGTTGTGGGTTTAAATATGAGCTGAAAATGGGCCACTGGGCCATATGAATGAGCTCAGCCTAAGTGAAATTTGTATGATTAAGAGAGATTGATTGATAATTTATTAAGCTAATCCTATATAAAGGATTCGTCATTCAGTTTACCAAACATTTGATTTCTGTGTGATTAGATACTTTACCAAAATCCATATCCACTCTTGTTTAATGCTAATCACATCATTATCATGCTCGTCATCATCGTCATCGACTCATTACCATAATCTAATCAATCAATAAAAAGTAAACACTACTACTACTATGACTTTATTTTATCAATCCCATCATTATTTGGATTACTACTAGTAGTAGTAGTGAATAGAAACTTATACAAAGTAAGCAAATTTTTAAGAAACCCAACTTTGCAAGTAAATAAGTAATTATCCATGTTATCTTGTTACTTCCTAAACACAGAACGCCACTATGAAGCACCTAATTTGATGCTCACTTTTACTATTTTACTAGAAATGAGTCTGTTTGGATATTATCTAAGAAGTTACGTTTCAATTTGTTGAAACAAAAATGTTAAGAAAACGCAACTTATTTGGATATGCATTCAGATTTTTCACTTCGTAAAATCGAAAATCAAAAGGTAATTTGGCATGATATTTTCATATTTCTAGAAGTAAAACAGCTTTTTTTTTTTTTTTTTTTTTGTGAAGAAAATTTTTTGCTTCTAATTATGGGATCGACTTCGCTTTATGGTAAGAAACAATCTTTTAGTTTGGGAATAAAATTTCGAATGCCTTTTATTCAGTATAGGTAAACAAGTTAACTTTTCATCTAGAAATTGTTTTTTCTTTAAATTTTCTTTGGATTAAATTTTGCTTTTTTACTTCATCGTTTCATATCCGGCCATCCTATTAACTTTTCTGAGCAGGTTCAACCAGTTAAACAACCCCGCTGCTGCGACATGTTAAAATTTCGTCATAATGCAAGAGTGACATGTTAACATGTCATGCATGGCCCAAATACGAGAGTTTCAGAGAGTATTATTGTCTGTATCGAATAAAGCAACTTCTGCTGACCATGTTTCGTGTGTGTTAAGTGTTAACAAACAAACTTATGATTTCTGGCTAAGTTAAATTTGCGAAGATCAGCAGCATAAAAATATTTCACGGCGTGAATGTGTGTCACCATCTCATGCAAACCCACCCACCCAAGTCTCCATCCATAATTGGGCATCGACGTGTTACCATGGCTTGAAGAATGCTTTTGAAACACAGTTATATATGGACATATCTTTTATTTCTTATCCTTGTGATTTCTTTAAGGCATCCCATCCAATGACTTCCATTGTGGCAACATTTTTCCTCATATTAATTAGAGACTACTTGTGAGGGAGGGGGGATCCCATTAGCAATATGAGGAATGCTTTCATGGTCCAAAGTTATGAACTACCGGATATTCTATGAATCATGTAAAACAATCATGATTGCAGGATGTATTAGTTTGATCTAAAGAACTATAGACATCATTGTCCATTAACCAAAATATATTCACCTCATTGGTTAAGAAATCATTTTAAGAAATTTGGTCAAGTGGATTTTTGTTCTCAATTTAATACCAAATGATTCCATAGTATCTTTTAAGCTTTTAATGTCTCTTTAAGTACATGGTATACTCATTGCTTGTTGTATCATTTCTTACAACATTTCTTATTGAACAAACCAAGCTCATAAAAAGGGAAATGCTACTTTTAAGGGATGATTTCTCCTGATAAAGGGAAATGTTACTTTTAAGGGATGATTTCTCCTGATAAATAATCCCGACTGAGAGAATAGTGGGATCCACCGTAACACCATTTATAATCTCAATGTAGAGAGGCATTTCCAGACTACACGATCCCCTATTAGGATTTTACTGAGAAATGCTCTGTGGGTGTATCATTTGCGCATAAAAAGAGCCCGAATTCTCCACCAAAGAAAGTTGAAAATTATATTTATGACTTAGTGAAAAAGCGGGGGTAAAGATTGAAACTATTGAAAAAAAAACCGTTACCAATGAGAATCGCTTTCCCATTCAGCACCGGCTCTATTTCAAGCTTTTCTCCAAAACCCTTCTGAAAAAACGGGGGTATAACAACCACACCCAATATTTCGCATAGCAGTTTGTATGGACAAACTCCAATATACTTTCTAGAGAATCAACTAGACAGTCAGACTCAATCTAGATAAAAAGTATATCAAAGAGTTTATATCTCAATCTCTCAATTTGATCTTTACTCAAGCAAATATAAATCATAGTCTTTATCAAAGAGAGATAACTTGGATGGTACCAAAGACCAATATTCAAGTCTCAATCAATTTAAATCAACAACCAAAAGGTCGATATTCTAATTGATTGAACAACGCACAACCTGTGACATTTCAATTATATAAATACATATGATGCGGAATAGAAATAACACAGACACCATAATTTTGTTAACGAGGAAATCGCAAATGCAAAAAAAAACCCGGGACCTAGTCCAGATTGAACACACACTGTATTAAGCCACTACGCACGCACACTAGCCTACTCCAAATTAACTTTGCCCTGATCGTAGTTGAAACCCAATCAATCTCACACTAATCCAAGGTACAAGATGCTCCTACTACACCTCCGATCCTGCAGGATGCTACGACTTGATTCCCTTAGCCGATCTCACCCACAACTAAGAGTTGCTACGACCCAAAGTCGAAGACTTTAATAAACAAATTTGTATCACACAGAAAAGTCTATGGTAATAGATAAATCCCGTCTCCCACGAATATACCTACGAGTTTTTGTTCCGTCTTTTGATAAATAAAGGTGAACATGAACCAATTGATAACACGAACTTATATTCCCGAAGAACAGCCTAGTATTATCAATCATCTCACAATAATCTTAATTGACGCAGCGAAAAACGATATTGCGGAATCACAAACGATGAGATGAAGTGTTTGTGATTTCTTTTCATCTTTCCTATCTGAGATATAAATCTCAAGCCAATTATTCCAATTGTACTCTGCACGATGAAACAACAAGATCGATCACACAACTACAAGAAAAGTAGTATCGGCCTGGCTTCACAATCCCAATGAAGTCTTTAAGTCGTTAACTGTGTTTAGAGAAGAAAAACCAAGGTTAAAGGAGAAACGACTCTAGCTTATGCAACTAGTATCATACGTAAGGTGGGGATTAGGTTTCCAACACAGAGTTCTCCTTATATAGTTTTTCAAATCAGGTTTGCAATCAATGTTAGCTTGGTAACAAAGCATTCAATATTCACCGTTAGATGAAAACTGATTAGATTCAAGCTAATATTTCTCAACCGTTGGATCGAAACCTTAGCTTGTTACACACAAATGAAATGTCCAATTTTGGTTTTATGTAATCGTTCCCAAACATTAACATTTTTTGGTTCAACAATAGTTAACCAAATGGTTAGCCATATGATCACTCTTATATGAACCATATTCTTCTTCACCATAACTAGTTCAAATGACTCAAATGAACTAGTTATAGAGTTGTTCAATTGCTTAGATCTTATGTAACTACACAAGACACAATCGAAGCAAAAACGGTTTGATTCACTCGAATCGGTTCATGAACTTTATAGCCATGGTTTGCAAAAGCATTCCTTAGTTTATATAAACATGAGTTCAAGAACAACCGGTTTTAGATATAACCAACTCAAGTTCGCAGATCGGGTTCGCAGACTTAAGCTCACTAAGGAGTTCACAAACCCAAAGCAGAATTCTCATGTCGAGAACTTCCTCCAGCCATGACTTGGCTCACGCCACATTTCGTTTCTTGATCAAAAAAGTTCGCAAACTTTGGTTCAAGGAATAAGAACTTATACATATATGTGTTTCCACAACAATGCTTATATCCTACCAATGGTTATGTAATCTAGACTCTCATTTCAATCATTGAAACATTCTCAGAGAACGTTATATAGCCGAGTATTTCATGCACCATTTTTCGTCGAGCAATTTTCAAAGTGATTGAAACATAACATGACATTCGTCACTAGGTAAAGATGAATTTGGCTAAAGCGAAAGCTTACCAACACATATTTCGATAAATAGATAGGCAAGATAAACTCATCTCGAAATAGCAAATGTGTATAGTGAAAGTCTATATATCAAAACGACTTTTGTCTCAAGAATAGGAGATAGAGTAAATAGACTTTTGAGTGACAGATAAGTTCAAGTCTCCACATACCTTTTAGTCGATGAAGTTCCACTAGTTCCTTGAGTAGTCCTTCGTCTTGTATGATGATTGCCATGGAGTTCTTGATCTCAACTACACTTTCTATCCTAGTCCGATACCTTTAGCTATAGTAGGCTAGAAATCAATACTTATAGTTTTGGTCACTAACATTGACAAAGATGCTTGAGATTGCAACGCATGCGATTTCGAATTTGAGCAATTCTCTAACACCTTCAATATCACCGTGTTTCTACCAATATTAACAATTAAACCTCTGCTTTCACCGTCCCTATAACACCAATCAAATTGATGTTGCTCATATTTTATGATATCTTCTTTTAATTTTGATTCCTTTCTACGTTTGCTTTGCTACCACCGTGTTGAATAAATATCCAATGAGGGTTTCCAGATCTGTTTTGCTTCAAGTTCCTTATCGGATCCTAGTTTTCCTAGTTCAATAGACGATTAATCCTCTCATGTTTCAGGTAATCTATACTTCTCAAAGGTTTTGTTGATTTAAGCATCCCCGCAAAGATTTTAGCTAGGTTTGCACCTAGATCTTGAGTTTCTTCTTTGGGGTTTTTCGAATTAAGTTTGCTCTTTCTCAGAGTTTCCCCTGAATAATCTGGTAATTCAAAACCCTTATCGTTTTTTGCTTATCTCAATCATGGTAAAAAAAGGAAAAACCTTTTCTCATTCAGTTGTTTTTCCTTTCAATTTCCAGCTGAAGTCAATCCCCCCCTTTTGAGTTTTAGTCCTACATTTAGGAGAATGTTGTCTCACTTTTAAAACATTTTCATCTTGAACCTGTGTTGTGTTTCTCTGCAAGATTGTTTGTTCTTCATCCCCTTCAAAATTTCCAACTGTTCTTGCACCTAGTTGGGTGTGTTTTGTCTTTGTGTTTGTTTTGGTGGTGGGTTTCCTACCCTATGCAGGCCTTTTGTGTTCTTGTTGTGCCTGGTGTTTAGTTTTTTGAAGGTTCAAAATTGTTTTACTTGTTAAATGTTTGGAAAGCAAGTTTTCTGCTTGGTTTGAATTTGCTATCTGGTTTGTTTGTGTGTTGAGACCAGATATGCATTTACCTTGTGAGATGTCTATTTTTTTGAAGTTAGGGGACCTTGTATTAGTTTTACCTGTACTAAAGTTATCTGCAGAAGTTTTTGTTTTGAATTTTTCATATTCTTGAACCTCGATAGCCCCCGATAAAACAACCTCATAGACAAATATCTCGAATGGAAGAATTATTGGATTTAATTGCCTTATGAAGAATCCTCAACTTGAAGATTTGGCTTCTTCAACCAGTGAGCATGATATTCAATATCTTTGGTGCATAACGACGGAACCAGGGGATAATCGGCACACTCTACATCAACTCCTTTGTGTTTATTTGGACCTTGGAAGCCAACCAGCCAACAAACCTGAATCTTAATTCTTTCTTCACATCAGGCGGCAACAATAGAACAATCAACTTCTCATCTTGTTGCTATCCAGTTTTAAGGAAACCAGGAAGATTGCTACACTTATTGAAAGAGCAGACAACTAGTCCTAATTTAGTGTTAATGGGTCATGGAACAGACACCATCTATATAGTTTCTGCATTATTAGTATAATTGCAGTAGACAACTTAGATAATATTAGCATTTACTAGTTTCTTATAACATAAGTATCCAATAGTTATTTCTAAGTGCGGTAGATTTTAAGTTATTAGCTTTACAAGCTCTACTTTAATTAGTTTAGGTTACTGTTTTTTCTAGAGAGTTTTATCACGTCTGAATTTAGCTCAAGGAGTTTGCATACTTCTTCAATCCTGTATTGAGGCTAAAACTACTTAGATTCATCTTCTTCATCGATTCAAAGCTTAAGACTCCTTTTGAAGATATGGATCAAGGTGGGAAAAAAGGGGACACACAAATAACATTCGGGAAGTTCATCTCAGCATTTGAATGTAAATGCCTTACTAGCACCTTGAATCAAGTGCATCGAGACCTACTAACATCATCCAAATCCTTATGGACTCTGTCATGTCCATCAAAAATACAACTTTTCTTGTGGAAAGCATTGAACGAAGGCCTTTTGACCTTCGACACTAATTCCAACATCTTCCCCCGATGCAACTTTGATCTGAAGACTGCTATTCACATTTTGGCCCATCATATTGTCAGAGATTAATCTCGATTGTATTTGTTAAATCATTGGGTATCACATACCCTCATGTAATACCCGTTTAGTAATTTAATATATTTATGCTTTCAAAAAGAAAGCTGGGGTACAACAACCACACCCAATATTTCGCTTAGCAATCTGTATGGACTTACTCCAATGTACTTTAAATTGAATCAACTAGACAGTTAGAATCAATCTTAAGAAAAGTATATCAAAGAGTTATATCTCAATCTCTCAATTCAATCCGCAATCAAACAAATACAATTTGCGAGCCTATTGAATATAAGAGGAATAACTTGAATGGTACCAAAGACCAATGTTCAAGGATCAATCAATTTCAATCAACAACCAAAGGTTGAAATTACCAATTGATCAATTCTACGCACAACCCGTGATATTTCAATTATGTAACAAAATATAATACTAAAAAGAAATAACACGTATACCCGTAATTTTGTTAACGAGGAAAACCGCAAATGAATAAAAACCCCTGGACCTAGTCCGATTGAACATTACATTGTATTAAGCCGCTACGTACACTAGCCTACTACAAACTAACTTCTGATGGACTCGTAGTTGAACCCTAATCAATCTCACACCGATTCAAGGTACATTTTCCTTACGTCTCTGATCCCAGCAGGATACTACGCACTTGATTCCCTTAGCTGATCTCACCCACAACTAAGATTTGCTACGACCCAAAGTCGAAGACTTGATAAACAAATCTGTCTCACAAAGAAAAGTCTATCGAATAGATAAATCTGTCTCCCATGTAAATACCTACGAGTTTTGTTCCGTCTTTGATAAATCAAGGTGAACAAGAACCAATTGATATACCATAGACTTATATTCCCGAAGAACAACCAAGAAATATCAATCACCTCAAAATAATCTAAATCGTATGGTAGAGAAACAAGATATTGTGGAATCACAAACGATGAGACGAAGATGTTTGTGACTACTTTTAATCTTGCCTATCGGAGATCAATTTCGAGCAAATCTTAGAGAATATAGTACTCAATACGATAGAACATGGAAAGATCTAACACACAACTATAGAGAAAATAGTTGGGTCCGCTTCACAATCCCAATGAAGTCTTTAAGTCGTTAACCTCATGTGGTTCATGAAAAACCTAAGGTTAAAGGAGAATCGACGCTAGCTTATACAACTAGTATCACACAGGAGGTGCGGGGATTAGGTTTCCTAGTTGCTAGAGTTCTCCTTTATATAGATTTCAAATCAGGGTTTGCAATCTAAGTTACCTTGGTAACTAAGCATTCCATATTCACCGTTAGATGAAAACCTGAATAGATTCAAGCTAATATCTTTCAACCGTTAGATCGAACTTAACTTATTATACACAAATGAAATGCACCTTCATTTAGGTTTGAGTAACCGTACCTAAACCTGTCCACTTAGTTGGTTCAACAATAGTTAACCAATGGTGAACCATATGAGAACTTTCATATCAACCTTATTCATCTTCAACATAACTAGCTCAAATGACTCAAATGAACTAGTTAGAGAGTTGTTCAATTGCTTAGATCTTATAGAAGTATACAAGACACAATTGAAGCAAAAACGATTTTGATTCATGAACATTATAACCACGTTTTGCAAAGATTGCATTCCTTAATTTATAAATGTATTAGTTCATGAGTAAACCAATTTTAGAAAATAACCCACTTAAGTACGCATACTTGTATGCATACTTAAGTACCCTGGATTGAGTTTGTTTTTGGTTCACAAACTCCACCAGAAATTCACGGGATGTGAACTTCCGTCAGTACCCGTACTGGTACGCTGACTTAGCTCCGGACATCCTAAACAAGTAAAGTACACATACTTTGGTTCAAGGATTTTGGACTTACACAAGTATGAGTTCTCATACAATGTTTATATCCAATCATGGTTATATATTCTAAACTCTCATTTCAATCATTGAAACTATCTTAGAGGATGTTATATAGTTGTTATTCACAAACTATTTTTCATCAAAGAGATTTTCAAGTTATTGAAATAATCAATATGACTTTCATCACGAGTAAAGATGAACTTGGCCAAAGCGAAAGCTTACCAACACACATTTCGAGAAATAGATAAGCGAGATAAACTCTACTAAATAAAAATGTGTATAATCGAAATCTATATAGCAATACGACTTTTATCTCAAATAGAGATAGAGTAGATAGACTTTTGAGTGATAGATAAGTTCAAGTCTCCACATACCTTTTGTCGATGAAGTTCCACAAGTTCCCTCGATTAGTTCTTCGTCTTCATTTGATGAACACCGCGAGTCTAGAGATCAACTACACTTACTATCCTAATCCGAGACTTAGCTATAAGTAGACTAGAAATCAAGACTTATAGTTTTGGCAATTAAACTTGACAAACAAGCTTGAGATAGCAACGCTTGCGAGTTCGACCGAGCAATGCTCTAACACTTAGTTCAATACATTGTGAAATACAATTACTCATTAGGCCGGTTCCTATGAGGGTGGCTGACCCACCCATATGCCATGCCAGGTTTCCTGGAAAACTGGTCGCGCCACTATGAGAACATTGGTAAGCGATCGAGTCTCTATCGAACGGTCAAAACTCGATCGCTAGGTCGAGTTTCCACCGTCAGCGATTTAGACTCGACCTCCCTCGGCCGGTTTTGTATCGTGTATAAATATCACCGTTCTCTTCGCCATTCACAAGGTCCTCGTACTTACTCTTGGTGGTGGCGTAAATATGGATGCATTTAGGTCTGCAATGTATACACCAATAACCACTTCAGCATTTCACCCATTTCAAGCACCTTCTCATTCAATTCATCTATCTCCGGTACCATATCAAGGTTATGAATTGCCTAATGCTACTCAACCACCATCTTAGACGCAAGATGGTGAGTTTTCGGATGATCAAACATGCATAGGGGAATATATCTTTGGAAATCGTTAGTTTGATAGAAATTCCTTTTAATGTAATCGCTCTTTTATTGAATGATCATTTAATGTAATTGCACTTTTGTTTGATAAATGAAAATCTACCTTTACATTCATGCTTAAGTTAACAATTAAGAAATTAAAACACATAAATTGGATTACATTTGGGCAACACTTTTAAAATTTCATAACAACTTCCATATCTAACTCCTTTCAAGTATTACGTGAGCCACTCGCACGACGCTTTGTTCAATGTGAGCGGTGGTTTCACCACTCCTCATGTTTCGAGCCGCTTCCCTTATCATAGTGCACAATATACTTAACATTCTTAGAAATTACAACAAACCTACAAGATAACGATAGTTCCGGTTCATTGTTTGTTCTTCAAAATTCTGTAAAATGTGTCCCCAAAATGGAATGGCCTGTAGTACGCCATCAATAATGGGATGATTAGTGAAGAAAAAAATAATTCCCGCAGATGTATTCATCTTCTACTGTACTAAAATTGCGCTGATGTGCAGCTTTTGCATTCTTGCTCTACTTATTTGATTTTGAACATTAGCTCGATGTTCAGTTATTTGATTTTCGACAACATGTTACTCTTCCATGAACTAAGCCATGTTCATATTTTGAAAAATTGAAAAAGTTAAGAAAATAGGAAGAAGATGTGAGTTGAAATGAAATTAGAATTGGTATTTATATGGGGGATTTATGGTCGTTGGATCGCATCTACTGTGCAAGCTTTAGTTTCTACCTATCGGTCGAGTCTCGACCGTTGCCGGTTTAGATTACACTGTTCGTGTAGTCTTGATCGAGCAACAAATTTCTACCCTCAGAAAACTAGACTCCTAAGTGCACAAACCTGGGACTTTGCCATGCCCATAGGAACTGGCCTTAGAGAGCTAATTGATGAAAACCCTGAAAATAAAATTTAATAATAGGAAAGCGTTCCAAATGCAAAATAAAATAAAACTAAATGTCTTACCATTTAACATCCTTTATGTTGTTTGTCATTATAGGCTTGCCTTTAGAACTTAAAAATGAAATTTTAAGAGTTGTTTTACGAGATACCTAGAAAACAATTACTCAAAAACCTCGCGTTAGCATTATCCCAGTTCCATATCGCTTTCTCTTTTTTGCAGAGTGAACTCGTCATTTAAAGATTACTGAAAGAAAGATAGGTTGTCAAGAACATAAGGAGATAAGATGAGCAGTTTGGTCAAATCTAGTATGAGTCATACATGTATAATAGTTGGAATCGGTGGCTCTCCTACGATTCCTCCTCTGGGATCCCTAAGAAAGAGGATTAAGATGCCCCTTACAAATAGTTTGATGCACTTTCTCCATTCGAGGCTTCAACCCTTTGAGCGAAATGCGCCAAAAGGAAGCAAAATCAATGGATATACCATATTAACAGCCCGTTTGGATAACAAAAACAGAAATCAGAAGTAAAATGTCTTTTTCTTTACAAAAATTTATTATTTTTACTTCTATAAATCATTACGATGCGTACCCAAATTAACTTGTGACATATGCTTCCAAGTTAAAAAGTAACCCCACCCAGGTAGCAAACAGCTATAAAAGTCACCTCAGTTGTTGAGCATGAAAATCAAAGTGCATTGCATCCACCCAGAGTCATAAGCTAGGCCTAGGGATGATAGGATAGTACCAAAAGATACTCAAGCTACAAAATAAAAAAAGGGCAGACAATCATACATTATCACACCAGGTCAGGTGGGTAGAGTATTGATTGAGGAGGTGGTCAGGTCAGGTCAGGTCAGGTCAGGTCTTTCTAAAGAAACGTGGGTGAGAAGACCACAGAAATCAAAGTACTAATTTACTTCCTCTCACACTCAAACTCAATTCATTTTCCAAACCCTAAAAAAATCTCTCAAATCTCATGGAAGAATCATCATACAACAACAGCTCATCATCTTCATCAACAATTCGATTCCTAGGGATACTTAAACAACCAGCAACAACAAATAACAACAACAATCATACTTCTGATTCTTCAGACCTCCCATTTGAATTAGATGAGAGTGATGTAATCTGGTCTTCATCAGCACCATCAGCATCATCATCACCTGATTTACCAAACCAATCCATAACAACAACAGCAAATGATTTTATTATCACTGAATCGAATTCATCGCCAACACTATCATCACCATCGACTCTATCGAATTCGTCTCCGAGAAATTCATTTCGGAGTGATAAATTCGGTTTATCAGCTGCATTATCCGATGATAATTACCATCATAATAATCATTTGCAGAGGAAGAGAAGTTTGAATTCGCCTTTATCAGCTGCTTCTACTGCTGTTAGAATGATTCCTCCTATTCCAATCCAAAGGTCTAATGGCGGTGGCGGTGTTGGTAGCTGTGGTGGTGGTTCGGGTAGCGGCGGTGGAGGGAGTTTCTTAGGTTCTTCGTCTCTAGGGAAGTATCCTTACAATCAATCTGCACCTGTGAATGTTCCGGTTTGGCCTAATCGGAACCACCGATCCGGATCGGGAGGTAAAAAGGTGTATTATGAGGATGATGATGACGATGTTGATGATGGGAGTTATGCGGAAATGCTTCCGCCTCATGAGATTGTTGCAAGGTCTCATCTGACTACTTTTTCAGTGTTTGAAGGTGTTGGTAGGACTCTTAAAGGTAGAGATCTTCGTCGTGTTCGGAATGCTGTGATGCAGAAAACAGGTTTCCTTGACTAGAATTCAACCTCCTATTATTGTTTTCCTTAGCTTAATTTTGTTAATTTCGATTCGATTCCATTCCATTTTATTTCATCCATGGTTTAATTATTCCGGTTGAAAACTGTATATTATGGGTTCTTTTGTTGTTGTTCTTTAAGTGTTATTGTAGACTATTATGTTCAATAATATATCCATATATATAACTTGGGATAATTTAGTGAAGAATAGTACAACTTGTAAATTGGTTCTGATTGAATGCTTCATTCTTTTTTAGATGTCTGGAATCGATTTCGTAATTGTTAGCTTTTAATTGAACTAGTATTGCCTAGTAAATGAGTCACTTTGATCAGTTTCTTATAGTGATTAGTTTTGCTTTTGGACTTGTGGTTGCGAGCTTGTTGTTCGATTACAATTTCCGAGCAAGGATCAGTGACGCCACTGACTGGCTGAAAAGCAGCACAATGGATGGAACGAGCACCCCATGCTAGTGTTAAAGTAGTAGGTGTGCTAATTAAACAAATAGATATCATTTTGGTATGAATTTGAGTTATGTTCTTTTCTATGTTTGTAACTCATCGTAATAGTGAGGTTTTAGTAAGGTCTTGTGGCATATAGAAGTTTAAGATTTTACTGATATGCACCTCACAGTTGCTTCGAATTCAATAATTGAAGATGTGGCTCCTATTGAAGTGACTGTGTATGAGGCTGAGATATGGGTTCCCATCCAAGATTCGAAATAGTTAAACTTAAAAGTGATGTGGATAACTGACTTCAATTTTAGCCAGAAGTTCCTCAGCACAAGAAGATATTTTCTGAGTTTGTTGGAGACCTATGTCTACATACTGAATAAACTTAAAAGCAGTGGTCCAGCTTGAGATGATCAACAAGTGGAGAAGCTTTGCAGATTGAACGGGTAAACAAGGGCGGCACCGTCCCACATGAAGGATCGTACTACTAGCATGAAAGAGTTCACATTGCAGAAAGGTTCACTCACTGTTGTTACCTAGGAAGGATGAGACTGTTCGGTACGTGGATTTGGTTACTGCTACGCATTGTAAAGTCAGATTAATGTTAATTACTTGTGCCATCGGATGCAGACAGACGATGTCCTGTCCAGGTAAGTTCATCCAATTAGAGCCAAAAAAAGGTAGCTATCACTCTGCTTTACTGTGTTTTGCTAGATCCACTGGTGTGACAGTGTGGGCTTGGCTGATGGTATAGTTTACATGGATTAGACATGGTCTGTTAACAGCTCGCCAGGTATATTAAGACAGGATTACAGGACTTGAGTTGAGTCTTAACCCAGAACTGACTGTGATAGAGGGTTAAATCCTGCTTTTGTGTTGGGATAGTAGAGATTGAACTCCTACCTTATCCCCACTGAGAAGTGACAGTAACCATCTCTACCCAGGAAATGGTGTTCTGCAGGTCGAATCGTAACAACTAGTCTAGTTGTTTTGATTCTTCTCTCACATGATTTGCAAGAGAAACTTTCTGTTCATATGACGGATCGATTTCTCAGCCAAGTCTGTGACTGCAGCAAGGTTTGTGAATGCAGTAAGAAGTTCCAACTTACAGCTTTAAAGCTGGGAGTTTTTACTGCTTCACCATACCCCTGAAGCTCAAGCCCAGACTGACTGATCGAATTGCAATTTTTTAGTTTTCTTTCATCTGATGTTCTTTCTTGTAAGTGTATTACTCCCTACCATTGCTTTTCCTTTTGATTCCGCATCCCCTAATTTATTTTTTTTGCTGCTGAAAGTGATCCACCGAGTAGCTCTCCCAGTCCCAGTGTCCACTCACTGACAAAAAAGTAAAAAGATAATACAGAAAAAAGGGAATCAATCAGAGGATAATACCCCTCCTGGGCTGAGAGACCCGGCTGCTGCCGGCTACACAAAGGACAATGAGGGGTCTGTTCTCTCGCCCCACAACCAATAAGTACTGGTACTATAAGATAATGATAGAGTTGAGGATACTCAGGCTCTCTGCCCCCACAACCAAGAAGGTGCAGTACATAGTACTAAGAAGAGGAACGGGAGTTGCTCTTGCTACTTGCCAGTACTAGTGGTCACTATTACTTACTATTGTGGGTAGAACCAACCAAATGCCAAAAGGAATCCATCCTGTGTAGATAACTATTTATGGCAACTTGCCCAAACATATCATGTGAGCTCAAAGAATCCCAAATAGTATCAAGAAAATGAATTAACGGTAACCCTAAAGAAAAAGAGTGGGACTAAGATGTGATCTTTACTGGACATCTTTCTTTTTTCTTTTTTTCGTTAGAATCTAATTTGATCTATTAACTGTTGTCCCTACGGCACATTCTTTCACTTTCAGTACTAGTGATCATGATTGTTTTTTTTTTTTGATTCTGCACACGTCCACTGTGTTCTTCATCTCTTGAAGAACAATATGCCCGAAACTGTTGCCGGTCATGTTGCCATGAATTAGGAACTCCTCCGGCAAATGTATTCCAAAACAATCAATCAATCCATCCTAAACTTTTATTTAAGAGCGCATATTGGCTGGCTGTCTGCAAGACGAGAAAATGTAGACAGGAGCACGTTAGATCCTAGCTGGGTTAGGCTGCTCCTTAATTCCCGTAAGTGCGTCTACAGCTCAGCCCCTTTCACCTACCTAATCTAATCGCCACTAGATTATTATCAATCATTAAATCATCCCGTCCATACAAGACTGACCCGAGTAGGACCCAATCGTCCCTTATTGTACGGTATGTACGCACACGTGTCGGAGTCCTAGCAACTTTTTTTTTTATCCTCCTCCGTCGGCCCTCAACCGAACCCAAGTCAGTGAGTAGTACCTCCTCCCCCGGCTCCTCCTTCTACTCACCAGTTAAACACTCTCTTCTCTCCGCTTGTTTGTTTCTCTCTCTCTCTCTGAGTCTGAGACTGAGTCTGACTCTCCCCCCCTAAAATAGGAAAACGGCGTTTCTCATGGTGGTCAGGTCAACTCATCATCATCATCTCAACCGAGTCAGTTACAGTATTATTGACTCACTCGTCTTTCTTGTTAAACAAACAGATAGAAACAAATAGAGTCGTACTTGTACTACTCCGTCTTCGTTGTTATTGTCTGTTGCCGAAAGCAGCAGCAGCAGCAGCAGACTATTATTTTAATTTTTTTTTTCTCTTGTTAAAAATCTCTCATCGGGATAATCATCATCATCATCAATATCAAGCAGCAGCAGCAGCTGAGTGTGATTGGGGATGATGCGTAAAATGGGAAACGTGAGAAAGAATTTCAGCGCAAATCCAGGGGATTACAAGTTATTAGAAGAAGTAGGCTATGGTGCAAGTGCTACTGTTTTTAGGGCGATCTATCTTCCTACTAATGAAGTTATTGCTGTCAAGTGCTTAGATCTTGATCGATGCAATAGTAATCTCGTATGTACCTCTATCTCTTTATTACATCCTCATCTCATTAATTTCCATCAATTGACTTTTTTTTTTTTTCTTCAATGATTGAGCTCAATTTGAAATCAATCTTCTTTTAGGTTTTCCCAATTTGATTCTAAAATTTGGGATTGTTTCGATTTAGTTATAGTAGTAGCTGTGATTAGATCCTAGATCAGGAAGTTAGGTAAACACACAGTTGAGGAAACTCAAGATTGATTGGATTTTACTGTTTTCATACTTAGTGGAAATCCTGTTCATCTGGATTCTATGTTGTTGTTAACACTTGCTTAGGTTGGGTTGAGGTTTTGTGACTTTTTTTAAAAAAAATTTCTTTGTTGTGAATTGAATGTTTGTGTAGGATGACATACGCAAGGAGGCACAGACAATGATTTTGATTGATCATCCGAATGTGATTAAGGCGTTTTGTTCGTTTGTTGTTGAACAATGTCTGTGGGTGGTAATGCCATTTATGGCTGAAGGTTCTTGTCTACACCTAATGAAGATTGCATATCCAGATGGATTTGAAGAGTTTGTTATTGCTACTATCCTTAAAGAAACGCTTAAAGCTTTGGAGTACCTGCATCGGCATGGGCATATACATCGTGACATCAAGGTTTGTTTTATCACATTCAAGTTTATTACTAGTAATGGAAAGGATATATGTATGTGCTCCTTGGTGATTTATTTGGAGTGATTAATTGAGTCAAGGGAATGGATCTTTGCAGGCTGGAAATATACTGCTTGATAGCGATGGAATAGTGAAGCTTGGGGATTTTGGTGTGTCAGCTTGTATGTTTGACAAGGGTGACAGGCAACGCTCAAGGAATACATTTGTAGGAACTCCATGCTGGTCAGTTGTTGTTTTTCCCCTCCTCCTAACAAGTTTTGTCCTCAATGAAAATCTACTATTTGTTCCTACTTTTCTTTCTTCAAATTCCGAAACATACCCCACATTTTACAGGATGGCTCCAGAAGTTTTGCAGCCGGGAAGTGGATACGATTTTAAGTGAGTGTTGGTTTTTTTATCTCTTGCTGTACTGTGTAACAGTTTTTGAGTGGCAGGTGTCTACCTTTTCCTTTGTATAACATATATGGACTGTTCACTGCAATGTTAATGAACTGACAGTGTCTATTCCGTCAACACCTTGCAGAGCGGATATCTGGTCATTTGGGATAACTGCTTTAGAGCTGGCCCATGGTCATGCTCCATTCTCGAAGTACCCTCCGATGAAGGTAAAAACAATTTGTGAATGCTTCTAAACAACTAATTTAGTATTTCGAAAGAGCTTTTGACTTATGTGTCTTCTGGTGGTAGGTTCTTCTAATGACCATCCAGAATGCCCCTCCTGGACTCGATTATGATCGAGATAAAAAGTTTTCCAAGGTATGACTTATCGTTCTGGGTAGTGAATTATTTAGAGGGCCCATGCCACTAATCAGTCCTTCTACTGTTTCATATTTTTATAAGTTCGTTGTCAAACCTCATATTGTTAATGTGTTATAAGATTTTGCTTAACATGTTCTAATTAGAGGATTTCCAGTTGTCATCAGTCCTTTAAAGAGATGGTTGCCATGTGCTTGGTGAAAGATCAAACAAAGAGGCCAACTGCGGAAAAATTATTAAAGCATTCTTTTTTCAAACATGCAAAACCTCCAGAGCTTACTGTAAAGAACCTTTTGAAAGATCTGCCACCACTTTGGGACCGCGTAAAGGCCCTCCAGGTTGTCATTTTTACCATTGTGGCGCAGATGATTTTGTTTTGTTCTTTGGGTTTTTACTATCGAACAATTTTGATCTTATTACCTTCTTACAGCTCAAAGATGCTGCACAATTAGCTTTGAAGAAAATGCCCTCAGCAGAGCAAGAAGCAATATCACAGGTCTGAGTTTCTAATTAGTATTGTTGAAGTCTTATATTTCATTTGTGGATATTGGTATTTGTAGATCTTCTAGCCGGACTCTTATCACATGCATGGTTATTCTTTTTCCTGTACTCATGTCGTGGATTTCCTGGTGCTTTGTATAACAGAACGAGTACAAGCGAGGCGTGAGTGCGTGGAACTTCGATGTTGAAGACTTGAAAGCTCAAGCGTCCCTGGTATGTCTCATTTTTGTATCCCTCTATAGGTTCAAAGTTGTTCCATTTAAAAGGCAATCAACATAAAGAACGGCCGTGCTACTGTTATTTTTTGATATTGTACTACCGTCTGTCTTGGGGATAGCTTTACTTATTTCTCCACCTCATTAGGTTCTTGATTATGATGATGAGCAAGGGCTGAAAGAAGAAGATGAGTCCATGGATTTATTTTCTAATCACAAGGTTCTTTTCCTATATCATCCCAAGTCTTTAAATTTCTTAACTCTTAGGCTCTCAGGAAACCAGGGAGTTAAAGAGTATGGTATAACCAAAGTGTATGTCTTCACATTTATGAGCCATCTGCAGTAAATTTTCTGGAAGATGAACTTATTGTTGCTCTTATTGCAGCATGCATCTTCATCTAAATCCAATTTGGCAAATTCCCCTCCAAATAGAAGTGCTTTGAGGTAGGTTTTTCAAGTGGCTGAGTTAACCAAAGTTCCTGGAATCGTATAATCTTCTGGTGCTGTTTCATGTTTTATTTTCTCAATTTTAAGGTTTTAATAGTCACCGATGATCTGTGCGGGGCACTTAAGGTTGTGTAATAGGTGTTCTTCGTTTCTTGCCCGTCTTGGTACTGCATTGCTATTGTGCACGATTGTGATCTTATTTTGCGACCCTTACTTTGCAGGGGTAGTGTAAGCAGTGCTGAACTATCACAGTATGGGAGCTCGAATGGAAAAGGGGTAATTGTGGAACCTAATTGTAATAATGGCAGTCAAGAAAATCTGATCTGTGTGAAAAAGAGGTATTGGGTAGTGACTCAGTGTTGTCAACACCAGACAAGGGTGTGGTCCAAGGTCCACCTCAAAACCAAACTGTTACAGGCCGCCAAACTCGAAGTGGACCACTCGTGCCTAATGCTGTGCTTTCTCATTCACAATCAGAAAGAGGGCGTTTATATGAAAGGTACGTGGTCATTTTGTATGAATCATCTAGATCACTGTGTTAACGAGTCTTTAATTTCGTGTTGCAAATTTAAATATTTTATCATCAATGGCAAGTTCAGATTCACCTCTTGTTTGAAATGAGGACGGAAGATAACACGTCTACACTAGCTAGAGAAGAAACGAATTTTGGTCATCAGGATGTAAACGGCTCAAAGATTGTTTATTTGGTGCAGCTAGAGATGAACTATAAAATATATGAAAATGAAAAGACGGCCTTAGTTTCTCTCTTTTAAAGTTCTTTTACATAGATGCCACCTTACTCCAGTGGAAGTTGATCATATTGCTGGTATTCTTATTTCTGAAGGTGTGTGGCGGAGAACCAACCAGTGCCTGAGAAAGGCAAACCCAATGTACGAAGGGCTCCCAGCTTTAGTGGCCCTCTAATGCTCCCAAACCGAGCTTCTGCAAACAGTTTATCAGCTCCAATATGGCCTTCAGGAGGTAATCAGATAGGGGAAGTCATGATAGAACAGTTCATCATATTATTATTAATATAGTTGATAGTAATTACAGTAACAAATTTGTCGTACAACTTAAACAATGAGTAAACATTAGTAACTCATTTCAATATGCTGTTCCCTGTATAGGATTCAGAGATGAGGATAAATCAAAGTGCAATGTGGTACAAATAAAAAAAGGCCGGTTTTCAGTGACATCTGAGAGTTTGGATCCTGGAAAGGTAGGAAAACTTCTGTCTGATATCTGGGCTTAAACTATTCATACTTATTGAATTGTGTTAACATCTCTATTCTACAGGACTTTCCGTCATGTACAGTTCCACGAGGATCGTCAACGGTTAGTTAGCTATTCTGTAAGCTTCTTACTTGATAATCTAATAAAATATGGAGTTCTCTAACATTTTACTATTGTGATTCCAGGGGTCATCGCCTCTTAGAAAATCTGCAAGTGTAGGCGAATGGCTATTTGATTCTAGACCAATGGTTAGTGTACTTGCCCCGGTATTCTCTTTTATTAAATTAAGGGACTGTCTATTCCAATAAATAGGACCACACTTTCTGACAAGGTTCATGCTGAGGATATGCCCTATCTGGTATACCAAGGGGAACCTTGGAGCTTGGAGACCAATATTCTTTTGTTCTAATAAACCTGTTTTTATGTCGGTTCTTATTGAGAGACGTCAAATTAGCGACGACTCTAGTCTGTATGGTTATCCCCAGAATTATTATTCATTACTGTAAGCTGCAATTGCCATGTCCTTTTTCTGTTTTCAGCCTAACAACCTATCACCAAAGGAAGGGAGCAACAACGCGGTGCCTACATCGCTTCTCATGCCTCACCTTCAGAATATATTACAGCAGACCACGATACAACAAGTAAAGAAAAATTATTTGATATGTTCTTCAAAAAGTCTTACATATTGCCATAACTGAATACTAAGGTTCTTTAAAGAACCCTGTCTGGTAAAAGAAACTCTGGCTCCCTTCTTAGACATTTTGTGTGCCCTTCCAGGATCTCATTACGAATTTGTTGAGTACCTTGCAACTGACAGACATAGTAGATGGTGAGTGGAAGATTGCTTTAACCTTTGTTCCTTCTAATATGTAAAGAGAGGTTATCATTTTGGTTGATGAAATGCAACTATGTTCAGGTGGTCTCACAGGAAAGGCGCAAGTGCAACCTTCAGAGAACGACACAGCTGTAAGTAAATCATTTGCGTTTGAGAACTTATGCTGAAAAGTGCCTATCCTTTGTATTAATAGTTGCAGTTTTCTATCTTGTTTTCTTCATGGGACTGAACCCAAACATAAATTGGTTTTGTGTGTAACACGATTTTCATAACTGTATTTGCTGCTAAAAAGTGAAATGGAACAATAAACCTTTGAAAATGACCGCTGCTTTATATTATTGGCTTATGGCTGACCATACTATTAATCCATTGTTTCGACAGGTAGACGACACAGCTGCTTCTGAACGAGAGCGGTTATTACTACTTAAAGTTTCAGAACTTCAGGCCAGGTATGCTGTCAAATTAGAACATAAACTAAAGGATAAGCTTGGATGATGGTTTAGCATATCGATTCAGCAATCGCCGTATTTGTGGATTCTTAATAATCTTAGCAACATATAACTTGATACTTAGATGTTTAAAGATCCTCCCTTTTCTGCAGAATGATCACTTTAACGGATGAACTCACTTCTGAAAAGTTGAAACACTTACAGGTGAGTGTCTAAGCAGACGAGTCATATTTCTATACATACAACATTGTGGACCCGTTATTGCTTTTCTTACAATGGATGTCATGAAATGATATTCTGCATAACTTTTTTTACGATCTACCACCGGGCATGATGATTGCCTTTGCAATGTTTCTGATGGCTAACTAACATACTTCAGTTACTGGCAAATGTTGGTATATAATCAGAAACTAACAAACAATAACCTCTTGATGAAATCATTATATATGTATGTTATATTATCTACACGAGTTGAATATGTATTTCTGCAATGCAGTTAAAACAACAACTAAGTTATATGAGTGGTCGAGAAGAAGGAAGTAGCAGAAAAGGAGAAAGGGACAGTTGAAGAAACCCAATTCCCAATCACTGTAAAAAGCGTAAAGCACCATGTACTTCAGGTAACATTTCTAGCCCCTAACAATAAGGCCGCCGTCATAGTTTATTTTATTTTTCCTTCGTTTGCAACTCTGCAAGGGTTTTAACGTTAACAGAACCTTGTAGAAAGAGGAGAAAGCTGGAGCAGAGCGGGCGGCCATTTTAGTTCCTTGGCCTTTGATATTCCAATTATTTATCGAAGGAACTCGTGTGAAAGATCTCACAGCCTTCTCAGCATGATGTCGAATACAGAAACAAGAAAACATAAGCCGATAAAACAAAATCCAGTTATCTCAAAAACAGTAAATTCATTCATTATAAAGTGCAGAGTTGAAACCTGAGCGGTGACTATGATATGTAATAGTAGTAGAAGAGAGCAGTTTCTGGTGAAGCCAATTATTTATAAACCAAGTCAATCGCAGACCTGGAATTTGGGCTGTTTGGTTGGCAATGGTGGTGTTGTATTTATATTTACTAATAACATGAAAAAAAAATCAATTATACATTTAGAAAAAAATAAATGCACATCTTGTCCATGGCTAAGCAATAAGGCTGCATGGTGTACTATTAGTTGTCAGTGCCAATTGTATTTTTGAGGTTTGTTCAATGTATTGTTATTACCTTTCTGGTTCTTTGGCCTTTTCTTTCTTCAATTTGGATCTCAAAATCTATTGCATCCAAATTCATGCATATATGGAAAATCCCTTTCATAATCCGGTCTGGTCTGGTTGATAATGCTGAAGTGATGCGTACAATGGATGTATTCATTTAGAAAGCTAGTACTATATTCGGTGACAGCAACAAGATTCAAAGAACAGTGCATCCAAATATGAAATACCAAATTCACTCTTAGATTTGATGGTCGGGGACCCCAAGAAAATTGTTGCACATAAAGCTAACATGGGGGTGGGGAGAATGTCTGGGCTCAAAATATCATGCATCTAATTATTGGATTCCTACATTTCCTGATGATGAACGTGGTGGCCTTATATTTAGGCCACCACTCCACTCTTCATCTTCCCACCACCAATCACCACCACCATCACCACCAACAGACTTTACTCTTCTCTAATATCCAGGACATCTCTGAGGTTGCTGTAAAAATGAGGGTAAGTTTGTTTCCCCATACATACCCATTCATGGTCACTGGGGATATGGGATTCTTGAGACTGCTTTTTGAGTTGTATTAATTCTCAAGTTGTTTTCTGAAATGCAGATTTTCAACTGGGTGCAAGAGAAGCTCAACAACAATGGCATGGTTTCCCACAAAAGAGGTTTCATTTCGCCTCGCTGCTAACCGAGAGTATACTTCAGTTTACATGTTGCATTTATTTTTCAGATTCTAACTCTTTTTGTTTGTTATGCAGGAATTAGTGTTGCTAACGAGATTGTAGATACTCGAGTGTTAGTAGATTCTGTAAACCTGGAGGGTTTAGATGACATTCTAGCAATCGGAACGTTCGGGTTCGATCAGTCGAATCCCTTCAACTCCGAAACTGAAGAGGAAATAGCAGATTCAAAGTCGTTGGTTGTTGAATGTTGTCAGGAAACAGAAGAAATAGCTGCAGATTTCAAGTCACTGGTTGTTGAATGTTGTCAGGAAACAGAATCCAGACAGGAAACCAACATGACCATTGATACTTGTGTAGCTACTGCAAATGAACTTTGTCTCTTTGATAATGAAATGCTTAATAACCAACTGGAGAAACATGATGAGAACAATGCTGAGAAGAAGAATAAAATGACGCTTTCGGACTTGTTCTTAGCGGATGACCGCTTCTTCCGCAATCCAGATAATAATGTTGGCAACATTACTGCTGATGTTAAGAAACCATCAGATTGCCACAACAGTTGCGAGGAAAGAGTGAAAACTGCACATACTAGTACTCCACCCTCTGCTTCTGCTGCACTGGTCCAAACAAAGGATAAAAAACCCAGCTGCTCATTCATCCAGAAGTTGCCATTACCTTGTATGACCGCCGGGAAAGATTCGTCCTGTTTCTTATATCCTCGTCTGCCAACACGAAAATTACACCAAGTCAGTAAAGTGCACTTTCTCTTTTTTCAATATGTATGTATGCATTCTATAAATATAGTGAGTTCTCTGGTATTCACATTTTCCAAATGCGTGTGCAGATGATGGCTAAAATGTTGAAGAAGAAAAAGAAGATTCATCCTGCAGCAGCGCAACACGACGGTGAGATTGCAGACACTGAATCAAAGACAGTAAAAGTTTGTCAGTAACAAGCTCTTGTCTAAACACCCTTGTTTTGATGATCCTGCCAAGTGGTGACGGGAAGCAATCAAGGGACAATCCTAGCTAGCTCCAATGGATATATTTAGTAGAAGTTAATCATGAAAGTGTGTATCCATGTAAAAGTTTGGTGTGTGTGTTTGGCTTTTTTGGGTTGTGTTGTCTGTAAAGCTTCATATCTGTAGTTCTCTGTTTGGGGTCTTTTGGTTTGTGCATAACTACCGGTCAGCATGAGATTGTCAAGAAAATATCTTGTTCACTTTCTCAATGGTTTGTCAAGACGAAAAATCAACGGAGATTGTTTGATAAATTAGTTGGTTGCAGCATTATTAATGTTTTGATTTTTACATACTCCCTCCGTTCTTAATTAATATGCCTGCCGAGATTGGGGTATACCCAGATTAATTGGGGTATACCCATTTTATTCATATCCAAACTAGTGTGCTAAGGGGTGTCTAAAACATGTTTAAAGACCGAATTGCCCATACTAAAAAACCATGCCGACCAAAACATATTAAAAAAAAATCAAAATCTTTCTTCTACACTCTAACTATACATGTGAAATAAATAAAAAAAAAAAAAAAAAATCAAAAGGAACAAAAAGTCGGCAGGGTATTTTTTGTTGACCTTTGACAAAAAAATATAATCGGCGGGTATAAGGTTAAATACCATGCCGACTTTTCATCTCTGAAATTAGCAATTACAGGGTCGACAAGATATCCATCTCTATACCTTGCCGACTATATTTTAGTCGGCATGTTATGAAATTAATACCTTTATAGAATGTATACATACATATTGAAAAAAGAAGAAGAAATATGTTTTCGTATATGTAGTTCTCTGTTTGGGGTCTTCTGGTCTGTGCATAACTACCAGTCAGCATGAGATTGTCAAGAAGATATCTTGTTCACATTCTCAATGGTTTGTCAAGACGAAAAATCAACGGAGATTGTTTGATAAATTAGTTGGTTGCAACATTATTAATGTTTTGTTTTTTACATAGAATATAATGCTATTTGAGTTGATGTCCTATATTTTGGGAGTTAGTCTCCTACCCAAACCCGGTACTTGCTACTGGAAAATGGGTTTTGGACCTTTCGGTTCTCGGTTTTCGGGGAGGTTGACACACAAGGGAAATGAGGAAACAAACCAAACTTGGACTAACTGCATAAACAACTTTTTGGTATGTTTGAATTTTAGTTCGGTGGAAATACCACTTCCAAATTCAATAGCAGCCTGCTACTTTCTTCTTGTCACAATTTGTTCATCTTGTCATAATTTGAATTTGTAGAGAAAATTATTTACAATTTGATTTCCTCCGGGGACTTGAAAATGTAACCTGCTCTGAATACCATGTTAAACAACCAGACATTGTATGATTTAACTTCTGGTGTTTTGTTTTGTCTTGTTGTCCACGGACTCCACGTTACTTGCAAAAAAGAAGATCCATTCCAACACGGAAAATACATGACATTTTCATTGGTAACTACAATCAACATTTTTTAAATTTATTTGTAAAAATAAAATAAATAAATTCTAAAATTCTAAGTTTGACAGAGAAATGAGAAATCTGACTCCAGAGTTACTGGGAGAGACATTTTTTAAATTTATTTATATGAAGAGCTATTATAATTCTTGTTCTGTGATGTAGCTAGCTGGTGGTGAGTACAATAAATAAATTGGATGGAGATGCAGAGAAGTTAAAGTACTCCCCATATTTAATATACTTACCAGCAGAAAAAAGGTCACAAAAAGTTGGGTGGAGAGAATTAAAACCAGAGCCTCCTCCATTAAAAGTAGTTGAAGAAGAAGAAGAAGATCCAACCTAACTACCTCCAGGTATTTAACTTCTTCATTCCTGCTCTTGATTTTACTTTATCTAAACTAATTCTGAGGCTTCAACATCAACAGATCCTCTTGTGTACTTACCAGAAAATGAAGATCCATTCTTATGAGGATTTGTTGAAGCACAATCAAAACAAGGATTGCTGGCTTCTCATCTCTGGCAAGGTCAGAATCAGACCTGTGCCCCTCCTGTTGTTTTTGTTAATTAGAAATTTAATCATGTTTCCTGTATTAGATCTAAGGATTTAGATACTGCTAAATTAGATGAAGAAGCTTGAACTATTTTTTTTTTTTTTTTTTTCAGGTCTATGATGTGACAGAATTCATGGAAGATCATCCTGGAGGTGATCAAGTCTTGCTAACAGCTGCTGGTAATAATTTAGAATGAAGAACTCTGGATTTTGGGCTTTTTGTATGTGATTGCAGAATCTGATTATGAGTATTGATTTGGTGTGCAGGAAAAGATGCAACTGAAGATTTTGAAGATGTGGGTCACAGTGAAACTGCCAAGGAGATGTTGGTGAAATACTATATTGGAGAGATTGACAGTTCAACTATTCCGGTGAAACGTCAATACATTCCGGCTGGACAGCAGACTAAAGCGGCAACAGGTACCCTGGACACGACTTCAAGCTTTGGAACAAAGATTTTGCAGTTCCTTGTGCCTCTATTGATCGTGGCATTAGCTTTTGGCATACGCGAATACACCAAGAAGCTGGATTAGACGGGAAAACTCACACAAACTGGTTCTATTTCAGGGCTCTTTGACATTAGTATGTTGTGATTTCTAATTATGTGTTTTCTGTTTTATTTTGTTCTAGAGAGTTTCGATTATGCTAAAATGTCTGTAACTGGTTAGTCCTAATAGCAGCTACTACAAATTCGTTTCGAGTTCTTAAATTTGAAGTTAAAGCCACTCTCATTCTCTAAATGACATGTTACTCAAGAAGATTTACGGATAGCTGAGATCTTTTATTGATTTACTAAAGGAAACGAACACACACAAAACTGCAAAACGCGGAAAGTAAAAAACAACAGAATCCAATTGTAGCAAAATTATTTGGAGAATTATCCCTTACCTCAAAATGACAAATGCAGCAAACAAATTCGCCATGGCTAACGATCCCTCACAGCAACTATTAGGTGGACGAAATGACATTGCATACGGACTGTTTCTTCTTAGCCTTGTACTTCTTCCTTTTCTTCAGTTTCTCTACTAGTCTTCCTCTTTTCCCCATATAAGTACCAGTGTTGAGGGAAACTAAGCTTTCAACATAATTCTCTTCTTGGCTCATATCTGAACACCGAATGTTTGGTTTTCTAGCAGTTTCATTCACGGGGTCGTATAAAACTAGATCCTCCGTATCCTCGAGCTTAAGTAGAATCTCACCAGCCTCAAAAGACCACATGAGCTTCACATCATCATAAGGACAAGTAAACTTTGTATACTTAATGTTATAACGCCTTGTCCAAGATTCTTCAACTCCGTAATCCTGCATTACCCATACATGAAGCGTCTGCGCAAAATCAGCAAGAACACAAAGGCACCCTTCCAACACTCCTAAACTCACAAACCAATGCTTCTTCTCATTCTCTAGAGTTTCTTTAGGTAGTTGAATATCTCCGAACCTCAAGTCACTGATATCCAAAGAGACTATAACATTGGAAGGACCCTCTTTGTCTGCACCAACACGTTCTTTTCCGCCTAACCAGTGAAGAGTTCCATTAGCAAGCAGCCCAGAAACTGGGTGAGCATAATAAAACTCATACGGAATAGGTGGAATGATTTTCCATGTATCCGTTCGCAACGAGTAAACTTCGACAAACCAACCATCCATTACCCCATGAGAGTCAGGCTCAGAACGTACTCCTTTAGGGTCTATCACGTTGACCAGTTTGTAATCATCGTTCTTTGAATCATAACCAAAAGCGTATCTGTGATTGGAATTGTAACCAAAAGGATCTCCGTCCCTTCCGATGTGTAAATATCCATTTGGCGATTTAGGTACATCTTTGTATTCCATGGTAGCCGGGTTACAAAGACAGAAACAATTATTTTGATAAAAACTAAGGCAGACAATGCCATTACAAGAACCATGCAGATTATAACCACGTCTTTCTGGATTGAATGTGAGATCGATTTCGATAAGATCATCTTCATCGTCATCATGATTTTTCATTGTTAATGAATCATAGCTGATGGAATAGAGTTGATAACCCGGATTAACATCGTCAAGACTTCTAAACATAAGTCTATATTTGTTTCTTTGAATGAAAAAATCAAGGTGCAGTTTAATAAAATCAGGTTTAGAAATTACGGATAACCATGTTTTGCAAACACACTTACAGACAAACGTTGATTTTGCTGGAACCCGTAATAAGATTTCATGGTAAATTTCTTCAGGAGTGCTTGACATTGCTTCGATCTTTCTCTGATATCTTGTAAGCATTTTTGAAGACATATGGGCTTTTTAGGTTAGACAGTGATTTTTTGAAATGGAGGCACAAGAAAATGAAATGCTTTTTTATCGATTTAACTGATATTCTAGGGTTTTTTTCAAAAAGATTAGTGATATGACGTGTTCAAGTGCACCATAGCAATTAAGTTCTACATCTTAAGTCGTCGGATTTAGTGCTACCAGGGATGCATTAAGATGGATGTGAAAACTCACGACTTAAAAATGTATGCTCATAAAATTTCGTACACCCCGGTGTGCGGGAGCAAAACTCTTTTCTAAAATATCCAAAAAATAAGTGCAAAGATATATTTCTGGCTATTTCTGAGGTGGAATATAACGAATTCCTTTTATAACCAGAAGTCCTAGATATAATATAAGGAAGGCACCCACCAGGGACGGAACCAGGAATTCGTGTTAGGGTGGGGCTATTTTTTTTTCTTCCTGAATACCTAATATCAATCAGAAGAAAAATTGCTACTAAATAGAGAATTAGATGGGAAATTGGGGGAACTTTTGGGGGGAATTGACTTACACTAGATTTGATTTTGAATCTGTTTCTGGTGATTTGACAGATTTGGGAGGGGGAAAGGAGCGGCAAACTGAAGCAACGAGGGGGGGGGGAGTTCTAAGGAGAGAAGAAGGTTTTGATACTTACGAGTTTTTCTTTTAGATTTAGGTTTCCTCTCTCTTTTTAATCTTGTGACAAGTTTGCATATCTATATTTCTTCTCAAAAGTCGACAAAATCTTGTGGTTATAAATGATTCCAGTCATTTTATTTATTTTAATAATTTTATAAAATTTTCCCATATTTATTTTCAAGATTCAAAAAAAAAAAAAAATCCCTAATATATGTTTTATAATTTTTCAATATAGAGAAATTTTTTTTTTTTAAATTTGGAAAATAATTTATTTTATTTTCAGTTTCCATAATTTGGAGAATAAATATTTACTAATCGGAGTTTGGAATTATCATTTTAGAAAATAATCATTTAGATGGAATTTTATACATAAAAATAAAATCTAGTTATAATCCATATTCAATTCATCCTAATGAGAAACTCAGGTCTAACTCTAGTAATGTTTAAACCTGTGATGTTCGAAACTGATATATTTCTTCTCCAGTTCATCCGAACGAGAGACTCAGGTCTAACTCTAGTAATCTTTGAACCTGCGATGTTCGAAACTAATATATTTATTTTCCAGTTCATCCAAATGAGAAACTCAGGTCTAACTCTAGTAATCTTTGAACCTGGGATGTTCAAAACTGATATATTTTTGATCCAGTTCATCCAAATGAGAAACTCGGGTATAACTCTAGTAATCTTTAAATCCGTGATGTTCGAAACTGATATATTTCTTCTCCAGTTCATCCAAATGAGAAACTCAGGTCTAACTCTAGTAAACTTTAAACCTGGAATGTTGAAAACTGATATATTTCTTCTCCAGTTCATCCGAATGAGAAACTCAGGTTTAACTCTAGTAATCTTTGAACCTGGGATGTTCAAAACTGATATATTTCTTCTCCATTTCATCCGAATGAGAAACTCAGGTCTAACTCTAGTAATCTTTGAACCTGCGATAATAGAAACTGATATATTTCTTCTCCAGTTCGTCCAAATGAGAAACTCAGGTCTAACTCTAGTAACTTTGAACCTGGGATGTTCGAAACTGATATATTTCTTCCCCAGTTCATCCAAATGAGTAACTCGGGTTTAACTCTAGTAATCTTTGAACCTGGAATGTTCAAAACTGATATATTTCTGATCAAGTTCATCCAAATGAGAAACTCGGGTCTAACTCTAGTAATCTTTGAACCTAGGATGTTCGAAACTGATATATTTTTTCTCCAGTTCGTCCAAATGAGAAACAGAGGTCTAACTCTAGTAATCTTTGAACAAGCGATGTTCGAAACGGCTTATATATATTTCTTTTCCAGTTCATCCAAATGAGAAACTCAGGTCTAACTCTAGTAATCTTTGAACCTGCGATGTTCGAAACTGATATATTTCTTCTCCAGTTAATCTAAATGAGAAACTCGGGTCTAACTCTAATAATCTTTGAACCTAGGATGTATAATTACAAGCATAAACCCAAAATGTTGTTGTTAACTTCCAACCAATGTAGTCAATATCGAATCTCGATGAATATCGGTCAAGTACCGAGACACGATATTTCGGTAAATACCGGTGAAATATCGGCCAGTATCGGCAAAATATCGGTCAATACCGGCGATATCGGCATCTCGGTGAAACACCGAAACCGATATTATCGGGCGGATCTCGGCCATCTCGGTCGAGATTAACTACACTGCTTCCAACAGAACATAACAAAAACAAAAAATCCCAAATCAGGCAAAAACAATAAGACCCAACATCCAAAATCAAAAAATTAAGATATATAATTACAAGCATAAACCCTATACCCATATACACAAAACCTAAAAACAAAGAGAATGAAAAAAAATCTTGGTAGAAATGAATACCCTTAACAAACTTGGTAGAGAATTTACAGAGAGTTCCCCTTCTTCTTCTGGTGTGGTGGTTGGTTCTGAGGAAGAAGGTGAGGTCTTCTTCTTCTTTTCTTTCTGAATATACGTTATATCTACCGCATTTTTACACGAAAAACTGAGAGAGGAGGTAAGGCGTGGTAACCGAAATGAAGGTATGGAGAAGATGAAATACAACTCATTTGTCTTGTCCTATCAAACTATGTCAAATCAATTAAATTTTTTATCTCATAAAAACGGAGCGAGACTAAGAGAGGGTAGTTTATACTTTAGAGCGTCTTCAATCATGCGAGCATAACCAAAGAGAAAAAACCAAAAAAAAAAAAACTAAAAAAAATTGGCTTACTCCGTGATGGTACGCTACGGTGGAAGGCCAAAATTTGGTCCAGTGCACGTTTAATCACGCCTGAAACAAATCGCATATATAATCTACGTCTGATACCTGGGCGGACGTATAAACAACGTTTGAGATGGGCGTACGTAATATGAACGCCTGGTGTGTTGCGGATGTTAAATGTTCGTCTGCTACTAAATGGGTGTGTAATACGCTTGATTGAAAGGAGAAGATTATATCCACGCTTGATATCAGGCATAACTATTGCTAAGAGCTTTGATGTCAAGACCTGCACCTGAGAATTTGGCATGAACGTGTTTGATTGGAAAGAGTAGAGGAGACAAAATTGTTGGGATTTTGCAACAATGAATAACACGTTAAATGTATCAAAAATAATATGTAAAAAACTAATCTGAAACAACTTGACGAGGGCAGAATCACAGGTTCAACAAGTTGTCCTTAACACATTAGTTCGCGGGTATATTCGAGATGAGTAATGCTAAACCCCTCACAACGAAGATGTGTCCAGGATAAGACTGCCCGATATAACTTGAGTTAGCACAACGCTAGTTACCTACTCTTGAACTCAGCAAAATAGGGAGGAAGTAAAACACCGCACAAAAATAAAAGCAAGAAGATGAAGAAAAAAACACGGAAAGGTGGTCGCTTCTTGTTTGTTTTGAAAACAGAATTTCTAGTTGTATTTATAGGATGAAATACTTGCAAATCAAGTTAGGTTTTGGTTTTCTTCAAAAACAAGTAAATCACGCAAAAGGAATTTACCCATAAATAAAACTCTTAAGAAAATATTTTTGGAATTAATTTCCTAAAGAAAAACTCTCCAAAAATAAATCCATGTAGAAAAGGGACTTGGTGCATGGTATACGCGCATATGCAAGAGCCGAAACATGCTGGTTGGTGATACACAGAACTTCCAGTATAAAATTCAAAAATAGAACAATAAGAAAAAAAACAAGAAATAGCATCGTTGATTCGCCATTGAAAACCTTGTTGCTTGCCATATGTTGTTGTTAACTTCCAACAGAACAGAACAAAAACAATAAATCCCAACGTTTGATTGAAAGGCCAAGATTATATCCACGCTTGATATCAGGCATAACTATTGCTAAGAGCTTTGATGTCAAGACATGCACCTGGGCATTTGGCATGAACGTGTTTGGTTGGAAAGAGTTGAGGAAACAAAATTGTTGGGATCTTGCAACAATGAATAACACGTTAGATGTATCAAAAAATAATATGTAAAGAATTAATCCGAAAAAACTCTACCGAAACAACTTGACGAGGGCAAGATCACAGGTTCAACAAGTTGTCCTTAACACATTAGTTCGCGGGTATACTCGAGATGAGTAATGCTAAACCCCTCACAGCAGAAAATGTGTCCAGGATAAGACTGCTCGATATAACTTGAGTTAGCACAACGCAAGTTACCCACTCTTGAACTCAGCAACAGGGATTGAAGTAAAACGCCGCACAAAAATAAAAGCAAAAAGATGAAGAAAAGAAGACGGAAAGGTGTTCGCTTTTTGTGTGTTTTGAAAACAGAATTTCGAGTTGTATTTATTGGATAAAATACTTGCAAATCAAGTTAGGTTTTGGTTTTATTCAAAAACAAGTAAAACACGTAAAAGGAATTTACCCTTAAATAAAACTCTTAAGAAAATAATTTTGGAATTAATTTCCTAAAGAAAAACTCGCCAAAAATAAATCCATGTATAAAAAGGACTTGGTACATGGTATACGCGCATATGCATGGGTCGAAATATGCTGGTTAGTGATGCACATAACTTCTAGTATAAAATTCAAAAATAGAACAATAAGAAACAAAAACAAGAAATATCATCGCTGCTTCGCCAATGCAAAAACAAGCATAAACAAGAAATAACCTTGTTGCTTGCCATATGTTGTTACCTTCCAACAGAACAGAACAAAAACCAGAAATCTCATATCAAGCGAAAACAATAAGACCTAAAATCCAAATTCAAAAAATTAAGATACATAATTACAAGCATAAACCCTATACCCATATGAACAAAATCAAAAAACAGAGAGAATGAAAAAAAATCTTGGTAGAAATGAATACCCTTAACAAACTTGGTAGAGAATTTACAGAGAGTTCCCATTCTTCTTCTTTTTTGTCTGCTTCTTCAGGTGCGGTGGTTGGTTCTGAGGAAGGAGGTGAGGTCTTCTTATTTTTTTCATTCTGAATATGCGTTATATCTACCGCATTTTACACCAAAATTGAGAGAGGAGGTGAGGCGTGGTAACCAAAATGGAGGTATGACGAAGATGAAATACAGCTCATTTGTCTTTCCTATCAAACTATGTCAAATCAATTAAATTTTTTATCTCATAAAAACGAAGCGAGACTAAGAGAGAGTAGTTCAGACTTTAGAGCGTCTCCAATCATGCGAGCACAACCATAAAGCCAAAACCAAAAAAAAAAAAAAACTAAAAAAAAAAAAAACTAAAAAAATTTGGTTTTCTCCATGAGGGTACTCTACGGTTGAAGAACAAAATTTGGTCGAGCGCACGTTTAATCAACGCCTGAAACAAAGCGCATATATAATCTACGTCTTATACCTAGGCGTACGTATAAACGACGTTTGAGATGGGCGTACGTAATATCAACGTCTGGTGTGTTGCGGATTGTTAAATGTTCGTCTGCTACTAAACTGGTGTGTAATCAACGCTTGATTGAAAGGCGAAGATTATATCCACGCTTGATATTAGGCATAACTATTGCTAAGAGCTTTGATGTCAAGACATCCACCTGGGCATTTGGCATGAACGTGTTTGATCGGAAAAAGTGGAGGAGACAAAATTGTTGGGATCTTGCAACAATGAACATCACATTAGATGTATCGAAAAATAATATGTAAAGAACTAATCCGAAACAACTCTACCGAAACAACTTGACGAGGGCAGAATCACAGGTTCAACAAGATGTCCTTAACACATTAGTTCGCGGGCATACTCGAGATGAGTAATGCTAAACCCCTCACAACGAAGATGTGTCCAGGATAAGACTACCCGATATAACTTGAGTTAGCACAACGCAAGTTACCCACTCTTGAACTCAGCAACAGGGATTGAAGTAAAACGCCGCACAAAAATAAAAGCAAGAAGATGAAGAAAACAAGAAGGAAAGGTGGACGCTTCTTGTGTGGTTTGAAAACAGAATTTCTATTTGTATTTATAGTATGAAATACTTGCAAATCAAGTTAGGTTTTGGTTTTCTTCAAAAAGAAGTAAAACACGTAAAAGGAATTTACCCATAAACAAAACTCTTAAGAAAATATTTTTGCAATTAATTTCCTAAAAATAAAAAAATCGCCAAAAATAAATCCATGAAGAAAAGGAAATTGGTGCATGGTATACGTGCATCTGCATGGGTCGAAACATGCTGGTTAATGATGTAAAAAACTTCCAGTATAAAATTAAAAAATAGAACAATAAGAAACAAAAAAAAATAGCATCGTTGCTACGCCATTGCAAAAACAAGCATAAACAAGAAATAGCCTTGTTGTTTGCCATATGTTGTTGTTAACTTCCAACAGAACGGAACAAAAACAAGAAATCCCAAATCAAGCGAAAACAATAAGACCCAAAATCCAAATTCAAAAAATTAAGATACAGAAATACAAGCATAAACCCTATACCACTATACACAAAGCCTAAAAATAGGGAGAATGAAAAAAATCTTGGTAGAAATGAAATCCCTTAACAAACTTGGTAGAGAATTTACAGAGAGTTCCCCTTCTTCTTCTTTTTTGTCTCGCTTTCTTCCGATGTGGTGGTTGGTTCTGAGGAAGGAGGTGAGGTCTTCTTCTTCTTTTCTTTCCGAATATGTGTTATATCGACCGCATTTTTACACCAAAACTGAGAGAGGAGGAGAGGCGTGGTAACCAAAATGGAGGTATGGCGAAGATGAAATACAGCTCATTTGTCTTGTCTTATCAAACTATGTCAAGTAAATTAAATTTTTTATCTCATAAAAATGGAGCGAGACTAAGAGAGAGTGGTTTAGACTTTAGAGCGTCTCCAATCATGCGAGCATAACCAAAGATGAAATACTCCGTGATGGTACGCTACGGTGTAAGACCAAAATTTGGTCGAGCGTACGTTTAATCAACGCCTGAAACCAAGCGCATATATAAGTTGTCCTTAACACATTAGTTCGCGGGTATACTCGAGATGAGTAATGTTAAACCTCTCACAGCGAAGATGTGTCCAGGATAAGACTGCCCGATATAACTTGAGTTAGCACAACGCAAGTTACCCGCTCTTTATCTCAGCAACAGGGATGGAAGTAAAACGCTGCACAAAAATAAAAGCAAGAAGATGAAGAAAAGAAGACGGAAAGGTGGTCGATTCTTGTGTGTTTTGAAAACAAAATTTCGAGTTGTATTTATAGGATGAAATACTTGCAAATAAAGTTAGGTTTTGGTTTTCTTCAAAAACAAGTAAAGCACGTAGGAATTTACCCATAAATAAAACTCTTAAGAAAATATTATTGGAATTAATTTCCTAAAGAAAAACTCGCCAAAAATAAATCCATGTAGAAAAGGGACTTGGTGCATGGTATACATGCATATGCATGGGTCGAAACATATTGGTTAGTGATACACAGAACTTCCAGTATAAAATTCAAAAACAGAACAATAAGAAACAAAAAAAAAGAAATAAAATCGTTGCTTCGCCATTGCAGAAACAAGCATAAACAAGAAATAGCCTTGTTTCTTGCCATATGTTGTTGTTGACTTCCAACAGAACAGAACAAAACAAAAAAAAAAATCCCAAATCAAGCGAAAACAATAAGACCCAAAATTCAAATTCAAAAAATTAAGATACATAATTACAAGCATAAACCCTATATTCATATACACAAAGCCTAAAAACAGAGAGAATGAAAAAAAATCTTGGTAGAAATGAATACTGTAAAGACCCCCCAAGCTCGTCAACGTTATTGGACCGGTCAAGTGTCGATTTAGCCGATAATAACTCGATTAGTTTAACACGAACGATAATTAATAGGAATTAATCTAACAACGATCTGGATACGAAACTAGTACCATTGGATAGATCTCGAAAAGTTACGCGGAATGGGCTACTCGAACGTGTCATTCGGATACCAGAGGAATAAGATATTACTGGATTAGTACGAAGGGTAAAACTGTCATTTCTCAGATAAACCGTATGGATGCCCTTATCCGTTTCTTTTGTGCCTTTTTCATTTTGGTCGGCCTTATCCCCTGCTGAATCGTTTGAGAATTCAGTTTTTCTTTTCTCATTTTCTTTCATTTTCTTTCTTCTTCTCTTTCCTTCTTCTCCTGTTCTTCTTTCTCTCCGTGTGATTGAGAGTTGGCTTAAGAGATAGAGAAAATCGATGAATTAGAGCATATGAATTAGAAGATTATGATGAAGAGATAAGGGTGGTGTTTATGATTGTTAACTTTGAAGAAGAAGAATATTAAGTTGCTGCTGTAAATCGGACATAGGGTTTCTGAAGTTAGGATTTGTGTCGAATTGAGAGGTGAATCGAGTTGCTGTTAGATGAAGAACAATAGGGTTGTAGCTGAATTGAAGTTCTGAGGTAGTTTGAAGATGAATCAAGAGTTAGGTTTTCTGTTGATTGGTTTGGGTTTGATTTGAGATAGCTATTGAAGATGGGTTTCGAGGGATTGGGTAGAAGAAGAAGATTGTTATGTTAATTTGAAGATTAGGTTCCAGAGAAGAAGACTAATTCGAGAATTAGGGTTTCTGCATGTTGTATTGGAATTGGAATTGGTTAAGATTGAGAGGATTTAGACAAAATTGTAGGATGGGTTTGTTTAATTGAAGCTTCTGAAGTTGTTGTGGTGATAAATTGAGAAGATGGGTTTATGTTGAAAGGAATTAGATTCTTAATAGAAAAGAGATTTAGGGTTCATGGGTTTGATGATTATATAAAGGAGATGAAATTGATAGTTTGATGTTGTGTTTCTGAGTTGAATCAAAGTACAGAAGAATTGGCTTCCATGGAACTATTTGAGGTAATTGTTCTTCTTAGTTAACTTAGTAGTGTTTGTCTACTTTCATTAATGAGTTTTTGAGTTTGTTAATGGAATTAAGAACTGAGATTGATGAAGGTATGTATTTGGAAGCGAACTGGTGTTCTTATGAGTTAAAGGAATGAACAATAATGACGCTGGAATTGTTGTTAGTGGAATGGGAAGACAATGATCTAGTGTTGCAGGTGATATGAGTGATGTGGAGGTTTTATGTTGCAACTGGTGATGGTGCTGTTGTGTTTTGATTGTCAGTTATGAACTACCTGAGATGTTAGTGATTTTGATGTTGCAGATGGAATGAAATTATAACTAGGAGTTGTAAGGGTTATGTTTGTTGGCTGTCACAGTGAAGTACTAGTAGTGATGAAGCTGTAGATGGCAAGGCCATGAAGTGATGTTGGGTTATAGGTTTGTGGTGTTGAGAACTGGACATGATTGTGTTGTTTGAATTTAACTGAATGAGTTGTGGTGGATATGAAGATGGAGGTTCTGAAATGACAATATTGGATTGAGTTACAGATTTGCAGATATTGTCAAGAGATGATGTTGTTGAACTGAATTGCAGTTGTAACAATTGGGCTTTAAGAGTTTATGTTTAAGTATGCAGTATTGTTGGTGTTGAAATTAGATGAATGTTAGGTTCTGTGATAGGTTATTGAATTTGAAATGGCAATGTTATTGGGTTGAGGTGTTATGTGAGAGAAGTATTTGAGTGAAGGTTAGGTGAATGTGTTGAGTTGAATCTCTTGGAGAAAGCTTGCATCTGCAGATCAAGGTAACTTGTATTTGTAATTTAAAGTGAATTATAAAGTTGTCATGAATGAGTACTTTGTATAATGTTGTAATGTCTAAAGTTAGATCAGTTTGGTGTTGAACTGGTATGAGAATTGCAGGTATAGTAGTGCCTTTGGCCTGAGCAAGGGGTTCAGGCCAGAATCTTTTTAGCCGGTCAGATGTCTAATTGAGTTGACTCACCGATTTTCCCTATCTTGACTGAGTTGACCTTGACCGATTCCTGTTCGACTCAGTTAGCTATTTGACCAGGAACATACCTTTGACTTTAAACTTGACCTTTACATTAGACGTTGACTGTTAGTTGACCTTTAACCGTCAATTTGACCGTTAGCGACTGTTAGTTGACTAGGATGAACCTTATTTTCCTAAGTTGATGTTTTGGACCTCTTGTGGTCTGAATTAGCTTACGGTTCCTTCTACAAAGTTATGGATATTCATTAGACTTGTTTAAAGTACTATAAAACCAACTTAATGGAATTAGTAAACCTTTATATGTGCTAAAGATAGATAATGAAAAGGTGTAGAACCGTAAATGAGTTTAGAACCATTAGATAGTTCACTTAGCCTATAACTAGAGAATTATATGAAATTATGATACGATCCTTGTGTGAGCCTTTTCGCTAAATTCTTAGAGTGCTTGTATGATTAACAGTTAAACTATATTAATAACGATCGATTCAAAGGATGAACTAGTGGATCGTGGATCTCGAGGTAGGCGTGGCTTGTCATCAAAAGAGGTGGGAATTTACATTTAGCTCTTTTGTGATTATTGTTGTTTTGCTTTACAAAAGTTTATGTTTATCAAAGGCACGCATTATCTGGTTGTGCTTTCAATGCATTGTTTAGTTTTAAATTCCGAAAGTTCTGTTATTTCTTTTAATCTTTCCATGGTCTGGAAAGGAACTGTAATGCTTGTTTGTCTCTATGAATTGTTTGGGAAATAAGAATTTCCATTTGACTGCTTGGAAAATAATATTTTCCATCTGTGGTATATAGGATACTACTCCTTCATTTATACCTACTTTCTTTCGATCTATTATGCACATGGATAGGGCGATACACCGCAATATTATTATTGAGTGTGGTTAGCACAAATATTTTACATTGTTTGACGAAGAGTTAGTTCCATATACATTGTTTATTTCCGTGAATTGGTTGTCTTTTAATGTTTAGGAAAACATGTATTTTTGTCCAGATCATTCCAGTGATTACTTGAAAGTTAAATGTGCTCACACATTCCCACTTTCAGTTTCAGAGACAGATCAGAGTTGCGCAGCGGAAGTTTTGAGGAGTTGAGTCCGTTAGTTGGTTAACTTCTGATATGTTTATTATGTTGTATATTCTATTTGTAAACTAAATGACTATTGTTTATGTGTCATTTGAGAGGAGCGTTTGTATATATATATTTCAGAGTGGGGCTAGTTTTGGTTTAAGTTATGTAGCGTATTTCTTAATTAAATGCTTAAGTATATGATTTAGAACCTTAGTGCATCTTTATTTAGATAATCTTTTGGATTAGTCAGCTGCTAGCTTTGGGGGCGCTACAAATACCCTTAACAAACTTCGTAGAGAATTTACAGAGAGTTCCCCTTCGTCTTCTTTTTTGTTTGCTTCTTATGGTGTGGTGGTTGGTTCTAAGGAAGGAGGTGAGGTCTTCTTCTTCTTTTCTTTCCAAATATGCGTTATATCTACCGCATTTCTACACCAAAACTGAGAGAGGGGGTGAGGTGTGGTAACCTAAATGGAGGTATGGCGAAGATGAAATACATCTCATTTATCTTTTCCTATCAGACTATGGTAAATCAATTGAATTTTTTATCTCATAAAAACGGAGCGAGATTAAGAGAGAGTAGTTTAGACTTTAGAGCGTCTCCAATCATGCGAGCATAACCAAAGAGCAAAAACCAAAAAAAAAAAGAAAACTAAAAAAAAAATTTGGCTTACTCCGTGATGGTACACTACGGTGGAAAACCAAAATTTGGTCGAGCGCACGTTTAATCACCTGAAACCAAGCACATATATAAGTTGTCCTTAACACATTAGTTCGGGGGTATACTCGAGATGAGTAATGCTAAACCCCTCACATCGAAGATGTGTCCAGGATAAGATTGCCCGATATAACTTGATTTAGCACAACGCAAGTTACCCACTCTTGAACTCAGCAACATGGATGGAAGTAAAACGCCGCACAAAAATAAAAGCAAGAAGATGAAGAAAAGAAGACGGAAAGGTGGTCGCTTCTTGTGTGTTTTGAAAACAGAATTTCGAGTTGTATTTATAGGATGAAATACTTGCAAATCAAGTTAGGTTTTGGTTCTCTTCAAAAACAAGTAAAACACGTAAAAGGAATTTACCCATAAATAAAAATCTTAATAAAATATTTTTAGAATTAGTTTCCTAAATAAAAACTCGCCAAAAATAAATCCATGTAGAAAAGGGACTTGGTGCATGGTATACGAATATATGCATGGTTTGAAACATGCTGGTTGGTGATGCACAGAACTTCCAGTATAAAATTCAAAAACAGAACAATAAGAAACAAAAACAAGAAATAGCACCGTTGCTTCGCCATTGCAAAAACAACCATAAACAAGAAATATCCTTATCTACTGCCATATGTGTTGTTAACTTCCAACATAACCGAACAAAAACAAGAAATCCCAAATCAGGGGAAAACAATAATATCTAAAATCTAAATTCAAAAAATTAAGATACAAAATTACAAGCATAAACCTTATACATATATATAGAAAGCCTAAAAACAGAGAGAATGAAAAAAAATCTTGGTAGAAATGAATACCCTTAACAAACTTGGTAGAGAATTTACAGAGAGTTCCCCTTCTTCTTCTTTTTTGTTTGCTTCTTCTGGTGTGGTGGTTGGTTCTGAGGAAGGATGTGAAGTCTTCTTCTTCTTCTTCTTTTTTTTTTTATTCCGAATATGCATTATATCTACCGCATTTTTACACCCAAGCTTAGAGAGGAGGTGAGGCGTGGTAATCGAAATGGAGGTATGGCGAAGATGAAATACAACTCATTTATCTTGTCCTATCAAACTATGTCAAATCAATTAAATTTTTTATCTCATAAAAATGAAGCGAGACTAAGAAAGAGAAGTTTAGACTTTAGAGCGTCTCCAAACATGCGAGCATAATAAAAGGGCAAAAACCAAAAAAAAACTAAAATAATTTGGTTTACTCCGTGATGGTAAGCTACTGTGGAAGACCAAAATTTGGTCGAGCGCACGTTTAATCAACGCCTGAAACCAAGCGCATATATTAGTTGTTCTTAACACATTAGGTCGCGGGTATACTCGAGATGAGTAATGCTAAACCCCTCACAGCGAAGATGTGTCCAGGATAAGACTTTCCGACATAACTTGAGTTAGCACAATGTAAGTTACCTACTCTTTAACTCTGCAACATGGATGGAAGTAAAACGCAACACAAAAATAAAAGCAAGAAGATGAAGAAAAGAAGACGGAAAGGTGGTCGCTTCTTGTGTGTTTTGAAAACAGAATTTCTTGTTGTATTTATAGGATGAAATACTTTCAAATCAAGTTAGGTTTTGGTTTTCTACAAAAACAAGTAAAACACGTAAAAGGAATTTACCCATAAATAAAACTCTTAAGAAAATATTTTTGGAATAAATTTCCTAAAGAAAAACTCGCCTAAAATAAGTCCATGTAGAAAAGGGACTTGGTGCATGGTATACGCGCATATGCATGGGTCGAAACATGCTGGTTAGTGATGCACAGAACTTCCAGTATAAAATTTAAAAACAGAACAATAAGAAACAAAAACAAGAAATTGCATCGTCGCTTCTCCATTGCAAAAACAAGCATAAACAAGAAATAACTTTGTTTCCTGCCATATGTTGTTGTTAACTTCAAACAGAACAGAAGAAAAACAAGAAATCCCAAATCAGACGAAAACAATATGACCCAAAATCCAAATTCAAAAAATTAAGATACATAATTACAAGCATAAACCCTATACCCATATACACAAAGCCTAAAAAAAGAGAAAATGAAAGAAAATCTTGGTAGAAATGAATACCCTTAACAAACTTGGTAGAGAATTTACCAAGAGTTCCCCTTCTTCTTCTTTTTCGTCTGCTTCTTCTGGTGTTGTGGTTGGTTCTGAGGAAGGAGGTAAGGCCTTCTTCTTCTTTTCTTTCCGAATATGCGTTATATCTACCGTATTTTTACACCAAAACTGAGAGAGGAGGTGAGGCGTGGTAACCGAAATGGAGGTATGGCGAAGATGAAATACAGCTCATATATCTTGTCCTATCTAACTATGTCAAATCAATTAAATTTTTTATCTCATAATAACGGCGCGAGACTAAGAGAGAGTAGTTTAGACTTTAAAGCGTCTCTAATCATGCGAGCATAACCAAAGAGCAAAAACCAAAAAATAAAACTAAAAATATTTGGTTTACTCCGTGATGGTACGCTACGGTAGAAGACCAAAATTTGGTCGAGCGCACGTTTAATCAACGCCTGAAACCAAGCGCATATATAAGTTGTCCTTAACACATTAGCTCGCGGGTATACTCGAGATGAGTAATGCTAAACCCCTCACAGCGAAGATGTGTCCAGGATAAAAGTGCCCGATATAACTTGAGTTAGCACAACGTAAGTTACCCACTCTTAAACTCAGCAATAGGGATGGAAGTAAAACGCCGCACAAAAATAAAAGCAAGAAGATGAAGAAAATAAGACGGAAAGATGGTCGCTTCTTGTGTGTTTTGAAAACAGAATTTCGATTTGTATTTATTGGATGAAATACTTGCAAATCAAGTTAGGTTTTGGTTTTCTTCAAAAACAAGTAAATCACGTAAAAGGAATTTACCATAAATAAACTCTTAAGAAAATATTTTGGAATTAATTTCCTAAAGAAAAACTTGCCAAAAATAAGTCCACGTAGAAAAGGGACTTGGTGCATGGTATACGCGCATATGCATGGGTCAAAACATGCTGGTTAGTGATCCACAGAACTTCCAGCATAAAATTCAAAAACAAAATAATAAGAAACAAAAATAAGAATAGCATCGTTGCTTCGCCATTGCAAAAACAAGCTTAAACAAGAAATATCCTTGTTGCCTGTCATATGTTGTTGTTAACTTCCAATAGAACAGAACAAAAATAAGAAATCCCAAATCAGGAGAAAACAATAAGACCCAAAATCCAAATTCAAAAAATTAAGATACAAAATTACAAGCATAAACCCTATACCCATATACACAAAATGATGAGTGCTAAATAGTGCATATTTATACACCTTTTTATTGGCATTTTACTCATCTTTTGCGCTTCAAATCGAGATATTATCCCCGCATTCGTGTTTTCCTTGTTTTCGAGAATAAATATTTGTATTAATTAATTTTGTGTTTTTAGGCAACAAATAAAGCTTGGAGAATCTGAGGAGCCAAAAGAGCGAAGAGTTGGAGTCAAGCATCTATGGAGCAGAGAGCCAAAGCCCGCGTGCGAATCAGTTACAACCCAACAAAGAAGACATGGGCTAGAGCTACCCATGACCCGGATCCGAACCCGTTCATCCCAAGCCGTTCGTATCGCGTCTAGATACATCCTACGGTCGCTTCATCGTTCACATCAAGTCTTGATACTTCCGCTCCACACCGAATCGCCTCATTCGCCTTGACCCGCTCGCATCTTCCTCAGCGAAATCCAACGCTCGCTGCAGCTTCCCCTTCAAGCATCGATGCACCCGCCTCACATCAAAACCGCCTATACCTATACCCCCATCAACCGCACACATTTTCATCTCTTTCTTCTCTTTCTTCTCCATACTTCCATCAGAGAAAACCCATACTTCTCACAGAGCCATCACCGCCTTCATCATCACCTCCACCTTCCTCTTCCATCGCAATCACCACTAGCTCCTACTCCATAACCCTCTCTCTCAATTATCTCGTTCTTAGCTTCTTATCAACCTAGAAGCTAGGTTAGAGATAATTAGGGATTAGGGTTTTCACCAAACCCCCATTGCATGTCGATTCGCAGGTCGAAGGAAGACATGGCGCATCGTAGCAGGTTTGGGTCATCGAGCACTAGTTAGCTTTGTGTTTTTGTGAGATATAAATTGAAGTTTTGAGGGAAGAGAAAACTAGTCAGTCTTAGAGTTTGTTTTAGGGTTTGAGTCTTTGCTGTTGTAATTTGATTTTGCTTTTAATTTCTGCATCATGTTCTAAACACTTAGCTAGAGTGTAGATGAAACCACTAATGCTTATAAAAAGTTAATTCATTGTCAAATTTCTATTCTTACTGTTATGAATTGTAATAGGGTATTAGCTAATTGTTGAACTAATTTGCTTGTGATAGAGTGTACTATAGAAAGACACTTTATACTAGGAGTTAATTAGCGAAAGCAATTAGTAAAATTCCCACCTAGAAGCTTCCAAGGGGAGTGTAGGAATAGAATTTGTGTGTATTACCTTAGTATAGGTTTAGGAGGTGAATTCCATCACTCTAGTGCCACCAATCTTCTGTTATAACAATTTGTGCTTATCAATTCCTTAGCTCAGTGTCACAGTCACCATTTCAATCTAGTCGCTTCGACAACAAACTATTTGTGCTACAAGACATCCCTGTCACAGTGATAGAAATCAGTTAAGTGAAACATTAGATCACTCTTGCACACACCACTTCTCTGTGGGATCGACCTGTGCTTGCCACGCCTCCAATAGGCCTGTGCACTTGCAAGAAGACGAGGAAATACACATTTAAGCTCCTACCAAGTTTTTGGCGCCGCTGTCGGGAAATGGTAGTGTGCCCTGTGATCTTTCACTTGCTTTACTGATTATCAGTTCTTCCATTGTATATATCTGCTTTACAACTTTTGCTCTTTTGCACGGATTTGTGTTATTTTTTTGTTAACTATTGATTTTCCCTGTTAACTTAACTTAATTTAGCTTACATTTTTGCTTTCTGTTTTGCTGCATTCTCATTCCAGCATGTCATTTCATTAGGTTAATTCATCTTAAGTGCATCTTAGTTAACCTCATTCCATTGCTGAGCACTTTCTGTAGTTGATGGTTTTGTCTCAGTTAAAGCATACGCAACATTGTCCCCGTAAATCATTGGTCAGAACATATCTCCACCTCTGCACCTTAGCCTTGTGGTTTTAGCCATAACTGTATAAATATCATCTTCCCTTAGTTGTAACTTAGTTAATTCATCTTTGCATATCCCCTGTAACTTGGTCTGCCCTGAACAGACAACCAAGCACAGTGGTTAACTTCAAACTGCAAAACCCTGCCCTTTTCCTTTGATCTGTGCAACATTGAGATCTGAGATTCTTCTCTTGAGTCACAGGTACCTGTGAGCAGCTGGAGGAGACAAGGCAGCTGAACCCTGTGGAGTGCCTAAACCCAGTGAATACTGGTGGTATTGGTTTCTAACTCTTCTTTGTATGGTGTATGTTTGATAATCAATGCATGATAGACTTATAAACTTGCAGCCCCGGGCCGCAAGTTGGAGCTACCCTTGAAAACCAAGTGTTGACAGACCTCTGTATGCCCTGCAATTGCGGAAACCGGTGCATGATCCCCGAGTTTGAGCTCAATTGACCCCACTGAGCTTGCTGGCCAGTGCTAGCATTGGTTGGTTGCTGACTTGCTAAATTTATGAAGTCTAAATCCACACCTTGCTAAGCCATTACCTGCAATCCCTGTGCATGCTATGAAGTGCCAATACTGATTTAATTGATCCATTTGTGAAGTTAGTTTACATTGCAATTATATTGAGCTTGTACATTTGTCATTAAATTGTATGCACCTCAAGTACTTGAATGTGTTGGTGAGTAGCAGAGTGCATTAGCATTTAGATTGTTTTTCAAACAACACAACCATGCACAAGCTTCACCTTGAGTGAGCACATCCATAACCCTGGGAACATCACAAAATTTTTTTTGAGTCTCTTTTGCACTTGCCAACAGACTTGTGTTTGTCTTGACTGTCTTTGTCTTGTGCTCTCTACCAGAAATTCAAGCATTTATATGTGCTAATTTTTGAGAATTCAGGAGCCATTAAGTGTGAGTTGTGATTGACTTGTGCTGAAGTGCATAAGCCAACCTACACACCCTACCCAATTGCTGCATATCCTGAGCTGCTGGCTCTGCACAAACTTAAGCCTGCAAAACTGGGCTGTGCATCTGCCTGAAGCCCATATCACTGGGCTCAACCAAAATCTGGGCTCTACATAAACAAAAACCCAACCTGAGCTTTACAAACCACCCGGCGAACCTAAACAGCCTAAGCCCACATCACCGAGCTTTGGGTTGTGCACATCATCCTAACACCACATCTCTTGGGCTGAAATACACCTTTTCAGCTGGGCTCTACAACATCAATAACCAATTCCTTGGGCTTGAGTCTTGTGTTAGTGGGTTATTTTTGAGTTTTTGTTTTTCTGTGTTGAACTTGTTTGTGTGTTAACATGCTAGAGGCGCGTTCTAGGCTATGATTGTGTCCTTTAGAGACCAAACAAATCGACTAGTTAGAATCCGCCCGGACGAAATCATAAGCATACCCAGTTCTTCAACCGAAAACCCAAGCCTGCACCTATCTCAAACAGACCATGGGTGATGAACCAAACCCACCCCGTAGTCTCAAGGACTACATGTACCCAACTAGGCAACCCAGCCCTCTTGCATCATTCTGCAAACCGATGTTTGGCAGTTTGAATCGAAAGCAAGCACCATTCATATGCTACCCGTGTTTAGAGGGGTCAATGATGAGAACCCCTACCATCACGTGAGAGACTTTGAGGATATTTGTGGACTCTCGCGTTTTAACCAAATGTCGAGGAGTCCCTCAAATTGAGACTGTTTCCTTTTTCTCTGAAAGACAAAGCCAAGTCTTGGCTACATGCTATACAACCACAGTCCATTAGAACTGGGATGACCTCACAAAGGAGTTTTTCAAAAGTTTTTCCCAAACCATAAGACTACTTTACAATTCAAAAGTCTAAATGGTTTTGTGCAATTAGAAGACGAAACTCTAGCAAGATACTTGGAGAGATTCAATGAATTACTACTCCAATGTCCCCACCATGGTTTTGAAAAATGGAGACTCGTGCAAATCTTGTATGAGGGTCTAGATGTTAGAACCCGAATCACAGTCGAGTCAATGTGCAATGGTGCATTTATTGAGAAGAGTGCCGATGACGGTTGGCCTTTCTTGATCGAAGTCGCTGAAAAGACTCAACAGTGGGAGTCCATCCGAGAACCAAAACGGACTACCCCTACAAACAATGTTCATAGAATCGAGTCTGACTTTGAGGGAATGGCAAAAATGGCTGCAATGGCCCTAAGATAGAAGAGCTTGAGTTGGAAAAGAAGGTAAGATCTAATGCCCTACTCTCCGTGACCAAATTGCTATGGCCACTTGTGCCGCATGCCATAGTTCTGACCACTTAGTGGACAGCTGTCCAGATCTACATGCATTTCAAGAGTCCCAAGCCGAGCAAGCCAATGCATTATACCATAGGCAAGAGAACAAACCTTATTCTCAAACCTACAACCCAGGGTGGAGGAATCACCCTAACTTCTCATGGTCTAAGGGACCTGTACAAGGGGGACCAACAAATAACAATCAAGGATACTCATATCCTAGAAACCCTCAAGTACAACCAACCACTCAAGATCCTCGCGGAGAAAAGACTAGCTTAGAAGACCGTGGCCTGGGCCGGTTAACCCAACATTTCACAAGTCTAGAACTTAAGATGGGACAAATCTGTGATGCATTGAATGAGAGAGAAAAGGAAAATTTCCTAGTCAACCCCTACAAAATCCAAAGAATGTGTTTCAAGCGGGCTCCTCTACCTCGCAATGAAACTTCACATAGTCGCGAATGCCATCACCACTCTCCGTAGTGGTAGGATTGTTGAGAACAATGTAGGTGTACCACCTTCAAGCGAGTCTACATCGTACTCACCAAGACACAAACACCACGTAAAACATCTACCGTAGAGAAAGAATCTCGAGCCTCGTTGATAAGACCAAGAGTCCTACCGATATAGATGTTCCCGTGCCGAGTCATGTACCCGTTGCTCCATTTCCACAAATTGGTGCAACAGAAGGGGGTAACTAATACAATGAGATTTTGGAAATGTTCAAGAGGGTTAACATAAACATTCCATTTCTCAAGCAATCGACAAATACCCACCTATGCTAAGTTTTTGAAGGACTTGTGCACACAAAAGCGTAAGCTTCATGTGCATAAACGTGCCTTTCTCACGAGCAAGTGAGCTCCATAATCCAAAACAAGATTCCACCCAAGTTTAGAGACCCGTGGTAGTCCAACGATTACATGCAACATCGGCGACCATACGGTCTAAAAGGCGTTACTAGACTTAGGAGCCAAAGTGTGAATCTATTGCCATACTGTATGTGAAATCGGGCCTTGGGAGTCAAGCCCACACCCGTTACGCTACAGTTAGCGGACGGATCCGTGAGAATTCCCCGTGGTATTATTGAAGATGTGTTAATCAAGGTTGATAAATTTTTCTTTCCCCGTAGACTTCATTGTCTTAGACACTCAACCCGTGCAAGACCCAAGTAATCACATTCCCGTGATCTTAGGACGCCCTTTCCCCGGCGACGTCCAATGCCATCATCAATTGTCGTAATGGTGTGTTGAAATTGTCTTTCGGTAACATGACCGTAGAGCCGAATGTTTTTAACACTAGTCAACAACCCATTGATTGTGATGATACTGATTTGCATGAGATTAACATGATCGAGAGTCTGATCCAAGACTCTTTTCCCGACATTTTGTCAATGGACCCTTTACAAGCCTGTTTAGATAACTTTGACTTAGATCTCTTTGAGTCTAAGTACATTGGTGAAATTAACTCTTTGCTTGAATCGGTCCCACCCATGGATATTGCTAAATGGCAGAATGCAGTGGAACCACTTCCACTCTCTGATACCAAATCTGCCTCACCTCTTGATACACCACCTAAGCTTGACTTGAAACCATTACCTGATACCTTGAAATATGCATTTTTAGGTCCTTCTGAGACTTTACCTGTGATTATTGCATCATGTTTAGACACGGAACAGGAAAGTAGACTCTTAGAAGTACTTCAAGAACATAAAGGTGCCTAGGTTGGACCATCTCCGATCTTAAGGGTATAAGTCCCACAATTTGCATGCATCACATAAACCTTGAGAAGAACACTAAACCATCTAGGGAAATGCAAAGGAGACTTAAACCCAACATGAGAGATATTGTCAAGGGTGAGATTCAAACCGCTTGATGCGGTATCATTTACCCGTCCCCGATAGCCAGTGGGTCAGTCCTATTCGTAGTACCCAAAAGTCCGGCATTACCGTTGTTCAAAACGAGATGAATGAGTTCTTCCCACCCGTGTGACCACCGGGTGGCGAGTATGTATTGATTATAGAAAACCGAACACAGAACCAAGAAAGACCATTTTCCCCTTCCCTTCATTGACCAAATGCGGAAAGGTTAGCCAAACATAAGTACTACTCGCTTCTTAGATGGCTATTCGCTACAACCAAATTCACATAGCACCAAGACCAACAAAAGACCACATTTACCCGTCCTTATGGAACATTTGCTTATCGTCGTATGCCTTTTGGGTCAGTGCAATGCACCCGCTACTTTTCAACGATGCATGATGAGCATTTTTTCCGACATGGTAGATAAGTTCCTTGAGATTTTTATGGATGATTTTTCTCGTGTTTGGATCTTCATTTGATGAGTGTTTGCATCACCTCACATGTGTGCTAGTTCGGTGTAAGGAGAAGAGTTTGGTCTTGAATTGGGAAAAATGCCATTTTATGGTTAATTCAGGCATTGTTCTAGGGCATATCATCTCGGAAAAAGGCATAGAAGTAGACAAAGCCAAGGTAGATCTCATTCAACAGCTTGCCTCAACCTCGTTCGTGAGGGACATCGATCATTTCTAGGCCATGCGGGTTTTTGCATCAAATGATTCATCAAAGACTTTAGTAAAATTTCACGACCTTTGTGCAATCTTCTTGCAAAAGATGTTGTATTTGTCTTTGATGATGCTTGTAAGGAAGCGTGGGAGCAATCAAGGCTCTCCTTACATCCGCCCCTATAGTCGACTCCCACGATTGGTCATTACCATTTGAGATTATGTGTGATGCGTCCGACTATGATGTAGGAGTCGCTTTAGGCCAACGAGTAGACAAACTCCTTATGTGATCTACTATGCTAGTAAAACACTTAATGATGCTCAATTGAATTATTCCACTAATGAAAGGAGTTGCTAGTGTTGTGTTTGCATTAGATAAGTTTAGATCTTATTTGATAGGATCTAAGGTCATCATTTATTCCGATCATGCTTTGCATTGAGATATCTTTTGTCTAAGAAAGATGCTAAGGCTCGTCTAATTCGATGGATACTCTTGCTACAAGAGTTTGACCTCGAAATTCGAGATAAGAAAGGGTCAGAGAATGTTGTTGACGATCACTTGTCTAGGTTGAATGTTGAATCTCGGTGATGAGTCTCCAAAGTACTATTAGAATCATTCCCCGATGAGCAATTGATGCTTGTGTCCGAGATGCCTTGGTTTGTCGATATTGTGAACTACCTTGCTACGGGTAGAATGCCCTTGCATTGGTCTAAACAAGACCGTTCTAAATTCTTGGTGAAGTTAAACTTCCTTTGGGATGACCCATATTTGTTTAAGTACCGCCAAGACCAAATCATTAGGAGATGTGTCCCCACTCGAACAAAGGGATGTCATCTCTTTCTCATCATGACCATGCATGTGGAGGCCACTTTAGTGCCAAGAAAACTGCTTTGCAAAGATCTTGCAAAGCGGTTTCTATTGGCCAACACTGTTTAAGGATTGCCATGCATTTTGTGTTGCTTGTGACCGATGCCAGAAATTAGGAAGTATATCTAGGAGAAACATGATGCCCTTACAACCCATATTGATTGTTGAGCTGTTTGATATTTGGGGCATTGATTTCATGGGTCCATTTCCTAATTCTGAAGGTAAGTTATACATTCTTGTTGCTGTTGATTATGTCTCCAAGTGGGTAGAGGCCATTGCATCCAAAACCAACGACCATAAAGTTGTTCTTTCTTTTCTTAAGGAGAACATTTTCTCCCGTTTTGGAACCCCGAGAGCGATAATCGTTGATGGAGGTAGTCATTTCGCAATAGACCCTTTGAATCACTAGTGCGCAAGTATGGAATCACTCACAAGGTCGCAACACCTTACCATCCTCAAACCAAAGGGCCAAGTGGAAGTGTCCAATAGGGAAATTAAGCATATTCTTGAGAAGACCGTCAATCCTTCTAGGAAAGATTGGTCTTTGCGCTATACGATGCTTTATGGGCCTATATGACTGCATACAAGACTCCCATTGGGATGTCTCCTTACAGACTTGTGTACGGGAAAGCATGCCATTTACCTGTTGAGTTAGAACACCGTGCATTTTGGGATGTGAAAAAGTTAAATTTTGATCTTGATAAAGTCTGTTTACCGTAGAAAACTTCAACTCAATGAGTTAGAAGAATTGAGAAACGATGCATATGATAGTGCCAAAACGTACAAACATAGGATGAAAGTGTTTCACGACAAGCGCATTCTCGCAACAAGTCTTTCACCCCAGGACGAAAGTTTTATTGTACAACACTAGATTGCATTTGTTTCCAGGAAAGCTTACGTTCCCGATGGTCCTGACCATTCGTGGGTACGCACATCTGTTTTTCCCCATGGAGCGGTAGAAGTTGAAAACCCAAGAAACAAGAACATCTTCAAAGTCAATGGTCAAAGACTGAAACCATTTCTCGGAGCATCTTCCACCGTGGTTGAGACCTTGAAGACCCCATCTATGTGGACTGATCTAGTTCACTCGTGTACATACTTATGGACTAAACATCCATCATCTTTCCATTTTCTTTTTCTTTTGCATAATTTTGATGTGTGCTAACCAACCTTTTTGTCTTGCGCTCGTGATTGTTTGCTTTCAAAGAATTCATCTTTCTATGGTTTGGCAACACCCTCTTGCATCCGGTAATCTCTTCCCTTTTCTCCTCTCAACATAGTTCTCTTGGTATGTGAATATTTAAATTCTTATTATATGTTAACACATTGAGGACAATGTTTGGTCTAGGTTTGGGGGTGTGATTTGCATATAGAGTTTTTAGTCTTTTTATTTTACTTCTTTTACAAAAATAAAATAAAAAATAAAATCGAAAAACTCAAAAATTTGCATAAAAACCTCCAACTTTTAGAGATTTTAGAGTCACTAGCATGCTTTTAGCTATGTTTACATAGAGAGTCCTGACCGAAATAACAAGAACTTGGAAGTACTGGAGAACGCAATCGGGTTCCTTAGTTGATTAGAGCGTTAAAGTCGGATTTAACCATACCGGAGGGCGAATTAGGTGTCTTTGTTTAGATATTCGGTAGTAGAATTGTGATCAACCATAGTGGAGACTACCCATTTTACATCAAGCGAGGTACTGACCTTCACTCTTTGTGACTTTCTAGAAAAGCTTTTAGAGTGTATGTCACCGTCACGTCAATTCCGGTAGGAATGGTGAGCTACCCAACTTCGCACCACTTTCAAAGACTACTTTTGATCTCTTGAGTGCTAATTCACAATCATGAGGGTGACGTCTAAAGATGAAAACTCCTTCTAAATATCGATTTGCAGTTAGCATCACTCTCTCTCTCAATCAGTAGTTCCATAGAAACACATCATCGTCAGCAAGCGGAGCAACATCAGAATATTTGAAGAAAGTTGATATAGTCCAAGGTTTTACATACAACAAAGAAAAAGAGGGTGAGAATTAATGAAGTTTATAAAATCAAGACAATACAAGTTATGGAAATTGTGTGATATAGTCCTTCATCCATGGAGTTAGTAGTTTTATTGTTTTTGTTTCAATTAATGTATATAGTAATTCATAATCAAATATCAAAAAAAAAAAAAAAAAAAAAATATTGTAGTTTATTTTCTTAGTTTTGATACCACCATGGTAAAGAAGAGTTCAAGAAGAAAAATTCCAAGTAACAAGGAAATTGAGTAGAAAAGTTAAAAATTGTCAAGTTTTTGTGAAGTTTAGAAGTTCGTCATCAACAATTGAAGACCGAAGACCGAAGATTGAAGACGTTTCTATGGTTCCTATGAGAGAGTGATATTAATTGCCGATCGGGTGAGAAGTGAGTGAGTACTCCACCCCTTGCTAATGGTTGATTTCCCTTCTTAGAGATCATCAAAAAGATTCTTTTTGTCCACACCTCGTGGAGTCTCCGTAAATTATTTCTAAGGTTATCCTTCTTACCTACAACGTGTGCGATTTCTCTCTTTATTCCTGCCTGCACACACATGAGAGACTAAAAAAGCGATCTTTTTGAGTGCAATTATCATAAAACCCTAATGGTGAGGCAGAAGTTGAGACTTATGATCACAATCGAATCCGAATTCTTTCATATGGTATGATTACTTCTCGCTCGGCACTTAAGGATGAGAATGCGTTCTTTAGTAGTTCTAACTTCTTGTTACTAGCATGCAGAAACTCTATGTCCTCATAGCTTCTTAGATACTTGAGACTCTTTTACACTCTGAAGTTGGAGAAGGTTTTGTGGGTACACCTCTGGTAAACCCTCACGAGACTACAACTCGTCCACTAGGGACACCTAGGGGTTCAAAGGCTTAGTGCATACGCTAAATGCATTCGAGAGACCACGACAGGGTATAGTTAGGATTTCTTCATTTCTGTTTCACTTGAGGACAAGTAAAATTCAGGTTTGGGGGTATTTGATGAGTGCTAAATAGTGCATATTTATACACCTTTTTATTGGGATTTTACTCATCTTTTGCGCTTCGAAATCAGATATTATCCCAGATTCTGTGTTTTCCTTGTTTTCGAGAATAAATATTTGTATTAATTAATTTTGTGTTTTTAGGCAACAAATAAAGCTTGGAGAATCTGAGAGCCAAAAGAGCGAAGAGTTGGAGTCAAGCATCTATGGAGCAGAGAGACAAAGCCCGCGTGCGAATCGGTTTGCAACTCAACAAAGAAGACATGGGCTAGAGCTACCCATGACCCGGATCCGAACCCGTTCATCCCAAGCCGTTCAGATCGCGTCTAGATACATCCTACGGTCGCTTCATCGTTCACATCAAGTCTTGATACTTCCGCTCCACACCGAATCGCCTCATTCGCCTTCAGCCGTTCAGATCTTCCTCAGCGAAATCCAACGCTCGCTGCAGCTTCCCCTTCAAGCATCGATGCACCCGCCTCACATCAAAACCGCCTATACCTATACCCCCATCAACCGCACACATTTTCATCTCTTTCTTCTCTTTCTTCTCCATACTTCCATCAGAGAAAACCCATACTTCTCACAGAGCCATCACCGCCTTCATCATCACCTCCACCTTCCTCTTCCATCGCAATCACCACTAGCTCCTACTCCATAACCCTCTCTCTCAATTATCTCGTTCTTAGCTTCTTATCAACCTAGAAGCTAGGTTAGAGATAATTAGGGATTAGGGTTTTCACCAAACCCCCATTGCATGTCGATTCAGAGGTCAGAAGGAAGACATGGCGCATCAGAGCAGGTTTGGGTCATCGAGTACGGTTAGCTTTGTGTTTTTGTGAGATATAAATTGAAGTTTTGAGGGAAGAGAAAACTAGTCAGTCTTAGAGTTTGTTTTAGGGTTTGAGTCTTTGCTGTGTTGTAATTTGATTTTGCTTTTAATTTCTCGCATCATGTTCTAAACACTTAGCTAGAGTGTAGATGAAACCACTAATGCTTATAAAAAGTTAATTCATTGTCAAATTTCTATTCTTACTGTTATGAATTGTAATAGGGTATTAGCTAATTGTTGAACTAATTTGCTTGTGATAGAGTGTACTATAGAAAGACACTTTATACTAGGAGTTAATTAGCAAAAGCAATTAGTAAAATTCCCACCAGAGAAGCTTCCCAAGGAGTGTAGGAATAGAATTTGTGTGTATTACCTTAGTATAGGTTTAGGAGGTGAATTCCATCACTCTAGTGCCACCAATCTTCTCGTTATAACAATTTGTGCTTATCAATTCCTTAGCTCGAGGTCACAAATCACCATTTCAATCTAGTCGCTTCGACAACAAACTATTTGTGCTACAAGACATCCCCCACACAGATAGAAATCGGTTAAGTGAAACATTAGATCACTCTTGCACACACCACTTCTCTGTGGGATCGACCTGTGCTTGCCACGCCTCCAATAGGCCTGTGCACTTGCAGTAAGACGTAGGAAATACACATTTAAGCTCCTACCACAAAACTTAAAAACAGAGAGAATGGAAAAAAATCTTGTTAGAAATGAATACCCTTAACGAACTTAATTGGTAGAGAATATACAGAGAGTTCCCCTTGTTCGTCTTTTTTGTCTGCTTCTTCTGATGTGGTGGTTGGTTCTGAGGAAGGAGGTGAGGTCTTCTTCTTATTTTCTTTACGAATATGCGTTATATCTACCGCATTTTTACACCGAAACTGAGATAGGAGGTGAGGCGTGGTAACCGAAATGGAGGTATGGTGAAGATGAAATACAGCTAATTTGTCTTGTCCTATCAAACTATGTCAAATCTATTAAAGTTTTTACCTCATAAAAACGTAGCGAGACTAAGAGAGAGTAGTTTATACTTTAGAGCGTATCCAATCATGCGAGCATAACCAAAGACCAAAAATCAAAAAAATAAACTAAAAAATTTTGGTTTACTCCGTGATGGTACGCTACGGTGGAAGAACAAAATTTGGTCGAGCGCACGTTTAATCAACGCCTGAAACCAAGCGCATATATAAGTTGTCCTTACCACATTAATTCGCGGGTATACTCGAGATGAGTAATGCTAAACCCCTCACAGCGAAGATGTGTCCAGGATAAGACTGCCCGATATAACTTGAGTTAGCACAACGCAAGTTACCCACTCTTGAACTCAGCAACAGGGATGGCAGTAAAACGCCGCACAAAAATAAAAGCAAGAAGATGAAGAAAAGAAAACGAAAGGTGATCGCTTCTTGTGTGTTTTGAAAACAGAATTTCGAGTTATATTTATAAGATGAAATACTTGCAAATCAAGTCAGGTTTTGGTTTTCTTCAAAAACAAGTAAAACACGTAAAAGGAATTTACCCATAAATAAACTCTTAAGAAAATATTTTTGGAATTAATTTCCTAAAGAAAAACTTGCCAAAAATAAATCCATGTAGAAAAGGGACTTGGTGCATGGTATACGCGCATATGCATGGGTCAAAACATGTTGGTTAGTGATCCACAGAACTTCCAGTATAAAATTCAAAAACAGAACAATAAGAAACAAAAACAAGAAATAGCATCGTTGCTTCGCCATTGCAAAAACAAGCTTAAACAAGAAACAGCCTTGTTGCCTTCCATATGTTTTTGTTAACTTCCAATAGAACAGAACAAAAACAAGAAATCCCAAATCAGGCGAAAACAATAAGACCCAATTTAGTTGGGTTTACATCTCAATATTGTTAAAACTGAACAGTTTTAGTCGTTAGTTGATGTCAGATGCGCTGATGAGGGTGTTTTTTCCCCTAACATTGACAAGCCATCCGTGGGTGTGAAGCTGTTGAAGGCTCCGGTCAGTTTGAGCTCACAATTTTTTGCAGACATGGTCATCGGTAGAGTTCACAAAACCATGGCTCTAATGGATGCGGTTTTGAGACTTAAATACCCCTCAACTGGAACCGTTGCTTCTTAGGAATTGCTCAGGGGTCTTGAGGCTGTATTTTACTATGCATACCACTAAGCCAGAGTTTGTGGGGAAAGCAACTGAGTTATTTGACATACATTTGCACAAGTTTCTGCGTCATTTGGTCACTGGTGATGGTCCAGGATTTGGGACCTTGCAACAACATTTGGCTACCCTCCCCTTGAGACATGGTGGATTGGGAGTTTATATCATGAGTGACACCAAACTCTGTTGTTACCTAGCTTCTTATATGCAAGTGCTTTTAGCCCTATTTATAAGCATATCATTCAGGTTTTCAACCAAACTTTTGATGTTAATTTTTCTTCACTTAACATTGACTGTGTTGTCCCTCATACTATGATTTCCATGGCAACCATATATTTTGATGTAGTAAAAAAATATATGACCTTCAAGTTTGTCATGTCTGATCGAGACATGGTCTTTTGGAAGTGCAACCAACTTAAACATGCACAGGATTATTTGATGGACATCCCCATTGAGGGGCTCAATCAGAAGATGGGTGTGAGACAGTTTAGTGCGGCGCTCCATTATAAACTTGGGATTCCATTATTTGAAGAGGGTAATTTATGGTCTTTTTTGTGGACGTGAGATGGACATCTTTGGGTACCATGCTTTGCATTATGTCAATGAGGTCGGTATTAAATTTAGGCACGATCTTGTGCGTGATATTATTGCTTATATGTGTTATCGTGTTGGTATCTCTACTAGAAAATAACTTGCCTTGGGTTTTCTCTCTGATGATGGTGTCGCATTGAGACCAGCTGGTTTTTTAGTTTATAATTGGGATAATGGGTGTGATGTTTGTTTGGATGTCACTGGTGTATCCCCCTTCACAGGGGGAGGTGTGCGCACTTTCAAACCCGGACAAGTTATTCATAATGTCGTCATCCGTAAGCGTAAGAAGTACCTGGATAAGTGTAGTGATCAAGGTTATGGGTTCAGTGCCTTAGCTTTTACGACATTGGGTGAGCTTGGTGATGATATTATTTACTTCCTGAAGAGACTACGGAATTACATGGCTAGCCATGATGGGAACATTAGGGTAGGGGGTTATCTTTTTCATAGAATTGGAGTAGTTATCCAAAAAGGGGTTGGAGCTCAGCTTGTTGCTAGGCTCCCATCCAACTCTTGTAAACTTCTTTCGACTGATGATTAAAAAAAAAATCTGGAAAAAAATTAATCAAAAAAGGGTTTCATGGGTCTAAAAATTCATAGTCCAAAGCATTCGATAGAGTCGAATGGGACTTCCTGATACAGATAATGAAAAAACTTGGCTTTAACCAAAAATAGTGTAACTTAGTCCACCAGTGTATTTCGACCAATACTCTTGTGGTGTTGATAAATGGGTCCCCGAAAAATTTCTTCAAACCAACAAGAGGGTTGAGGCAGGGAGATCCAATTTCCCTATAACTCTTTTTGTTCTATACGGAGGCTTTATCGAGGAAAATTTCACAATCGGAAACCTCAGGTATGATCAAAGGTATAAAAATTAAACACAAAGAACCTTCTATTAGCCACCTTCTCTTCGCAGATGATTGTTTTCTATATGTAAAATAAACGAAAAATCTTGTCACAATCTGGTTAAACTATTAAGAGACTTTGATGCTTGCTCAGGACAATTGATTAATCTTACTAAATATGGGGTCTTTTTCAGTCCCAAAACTGAAACACACATTAGACATAGAGTGAAATAAATTCTTGGGGTTATTGATATACCTATAAATGATAAATATTTAGGTTTTTCACTGTTCACAAATAGGTCAAAAATAGCATGCATTGAACCATTGGTGGAAAAAATGGCTCACTGAATGCTTAATTACCTGGAAAGGTTCTCAAAAAAGATGCGGGGAAATTGTGATGACAAAAAATGTAACCACCTCTTTATACATGTATCAAATGAATTGTTTCAAGATACCGGTAAAAATATGTAACAAAATAACTAAAATACAAAGGGACTACTGGTGGGGAAAGAATAAAAACTGCTTAAATAAAGAGGGAAAAAAAGTTTTTCTCAAAAACTAGAAATCAATATGTAAAGAATTTGAAGAAGGTGAGTTGAGAATAAAATATATCAGGAAATATAACATAACAATGATAGATAAGATGGGGTGGAGGTTAAAATAGAAACCTAACTCTCTTTGTGCTAACATGGCTAAATATTACCCCGACCCTGATATCTTACACATTGATAGCACACTAAAGAGGTCTGATAGCTAGATATGGAAAGGTTTGTTAACAGACTAGGCATAAACCAAATAAAAAAGTATTGCTTCTGGGAAATTGGAAAGGAAGAAATGTGGATATTTGGGATGACCTTTGGATCCCAGATACTCCACTCCCTTTGCACAAACCTCAAACTCATACTGAGGGTTTAACAAAGGTTTCTCACTAATTCACTCAAATGGGACTTGGGAAAACTAAAAATAAAATAAAAAATTGATGATCCAACTTTAGATAAAATAAGAAACATAAGCATTATGGGAATGCATGAAGAAGACACTCCTCGCTGGTCTCTATATGAAAAGGGTGACTTTACTCATTAAGTCTTTGTATAAGAAAATTGTAAGGACCTCAAGCTCACAACACCGTTAGACTACCAAGACGCGATTTAGCCGCAAATGAGTCGATTATATTAACACGAATGTTAATTAATAGAAATTAATCTAACAATAGTATAGAAACGAAATTAGTATCGTTATATAGATATCGAAAAAGTTAGCCGTAATGGACTGCTCGAACGTGTCATTCAGATACCAGACGAAGAAGATTTCTTCAGATTCGTAACAAGGGTAAAATAGTCCTTTAGCATCTAGCCGACTTGGGCTGCTATTATCAAATCTATGGGTGCCTAGGTATTTTTCAGTGGTCTTATCCGCGACTGAGCGTAAAAGAAATTCATTTTCTCTTCTTTTTCCTCTTTCTTCTTCTTTATTCTTTTTCAACCGTGCTATTTAGACAGCCTTTCCGGACAGCTTTTGTAGCTAGCTCCATATGTGGCAGCCAGATGGACTATAAAACAAAAACAAAAATGTAAATGTTGAAGTGTTGACTTTCATTATCCCCTACCAAAAAGAATATATTTGTTGAACATAAATCAAGTTATCTTCTTCCTTCTTCTCCGTTTTTCTTTAAGCAACTCTTCCTTCTTCTCCTCCATTATTTCATCAAGGTAAATCTCCAAGAAAGAAAATATCACCTGCAAGTAACAAAGGAAAAAAATGATAAGCTTTTATAGCAAAATATTAAAGGCATGGACTTAAATCCCTTGTCCAATACCAGTTTCGAGTCATCAAATCAACAATTAATATCATACCACAACAGTAAAATGCAAATTGTAAGACATCATCAATAAAGTTAGTAGTTGGACATCACTAGAAAAATTAAAATAAATGATGGATGAAATTGATACAGATGGTAATGGATTTGCTTCTGTTCATCATGGTACTACTGAGTTGATGAATCACTAAATCTTCGGGAGGTTAAACTAAATATGGGTTTTTATTGATAAGACGGTAAAACATATTTTCCAGGTTGAGATTGAGAACATGGGTTCGGTGAAAATGTAGCTAAAGATTGTTGTTGTTAATTATAAATTGGGTTTTTGAAGAGATCTGAATCTATGCAGTAAATTTGAAAAAGACCATCACTCTACTTCGTTAACGATATTATTCATATCTCCGTAAACTTTGAACTCTTAATTTTTTATTATGATTTTGCAAGGAAGACAGACAAGTTGGATCCGGAGAAGAGAGGGTGAACGAAAACATATTGATTTGGTATGTATTTTTAAAAGTTATTTATATTTATATAATAATTAATTTTATTAGGAAGTCAACAAGTTATTTTGTTTTTAGTACAGCTAGACGCCACGTGAGCAGCTAGCTAACCAAGCTAGCTGCAAAGGCTGTTCGAACATCATTTTCGATTCTTTTTCTCTTCTTTTCTTTCCCTGTTCTTATGGCCAACTTGGGAGATCAAAATGGAAGTTTTGCGATTAGTAGAAGGTGGAAAAGATCATGGGGTAGTTGCTAGTGATGGTGTGGTTGTCTGTTGTTGATTCAGACACGAAGGAGGAAGTTAATTAGAGGTTAGGGTTCTGAGTTTTGAGGTTGAGTAGAACTGATGATGATTTAGTGTTGCTGATTGATGAAGAACAGAAGCGATGAGATTGAATTGAAGATTTGAAGACGTTCTATTGATGAATTAAAGCTACGGTTTCATGTTCTTCCCCAAATCAGGTAAATTAGGGTTCTTTTGAATTGAATGATTTTGATTGAATAATTGAGTTTAATTTAGTGAATTGTTTCTTGGGTTTGTGATTGATTATGTCTAGATGGTTGTATGAGGTTTAATTTGGGTTTCTTTAGGAGATTGAATTTCACAGAGAGATTAGGGTTCTTGGTCATGATAAATTATTTGTAGGAATTGGAAGATGGGTTTACTTAAAAGGACACAGGTTGATATTTGAGATGGGTTGATTGATGGAGCTGTTGATAGAGTAAAAGTTGAGAATGATATTAATAGGTTCACAGGATTCTTGTAGTTAGAATGGTAAATATCATGTCTAGGCAGAGGTGATGATTCTGAACTGGCGCTGGTGGTTTGCAGTGACAGTTGAGATGGAGATAAGTTCGGGATTGGAGAGTTGGAGTTGAATTGTTACTGCAAGATGGAGTTGATCTCATAGTGGTGCATCTGAAGTTGCATGGGATGTTATTGCTACATATTGATGATGAAGTATGAAGTTGGAGTTAATGGGTGTTGTTGTTGTCTGCAATGGATTGGGATTTAGATGAATGTTATGTTTTGACTTGGAGATTTAATTCAGCGGTGAGTGATAGATGATTGCAGATGGAGATGAATTGACTGCAGTACATGGGTTAGGTAGTGAACTGGTATTACATGTATGGAGATTGTGGTTCTGAAGTTATTGGTACTAAGGCAATGAAGTTGAGTTAGAGCTAAATATTATGAATGAATTGTTGAGATTCATTGTATGTAATGGGAGTTGGTATTGGAATTGCAGGAAGAGGGTGTGTGAATTGTAAGATTGAGACTAGGGTGGTTGGTTTGTATGTATTAGAACTGTAGTGAGTGGTTAATAAGAAGAGAAGGCCTTGCATGTGTTAATGTCTTAGGTGAAGCTGAATTGGAAGTTTTTTATGAATTTGGTGTCGGTATAGACTGAGGTAGGAGTAGTAGTGCCGTATAAGGTGAAGGTTGAGATATTGTTAGAATTAATATTAGTGGTGATGATTGTTTAAAACTTTCGCATCTTGAATTTAAGCCTATTAGTCATCTGTTATTAGATGACTCAGTTTTTCTGACTGAGTTGAATCGGTGTGACTCGGAATCGGCTCAGTGAGCTAAGACCAGACCTTACCTTGACCAGGACTTGACCGGTGGACTGTTGACTCGACCTTTGACTCAGTTGACTATTTGACTAGACCTTGACCCGTGACTGACGCTGAATGTTAGAGACCCGTTGACTGTTTAGCTACACCGTTAAGTTTGACTGCTAGTTGACTCAGATGGACTGGACCTGTAATGGGCTTGTTTAGTGGGCTTAGGGCCAGTTTTCGTATTGATCATGAATTGGACCCTTGTGGTCAGAATTGATCTTTGATTTCTTCTACAAAGTTGTAGACATTCTTAAGACCTTTCTAATGGACTACAAAACCAATACAATTGAATTAGTAAACCTTAGATATGCTAAAGATAGATAATGAAAAAGGTGTAAAAACATAAATGGGCTTAGAACCATTAGATAGACTTGTATGAACCTTGTGTGAGCCCTTTGACTGATTTCTTAGAATGATTGTGTGATTCACAGTTAGTCTATATTAACAACGATCGATTCAAAGATGAACCAGTGGATCGTGGATTTCGAGGTAGGCATGGCCTGTCATCAATTCCGGTGGAAACTCCGTAACCTTCTTGTAATCATTAAGTTTACTTTATCTGCGAGCATGGTGAGTCTTTACTTTCTGTAAGCATATTGTTTGTAATTCAATGGGTATGTTGTATAATATGAGTTGGGTGGTTTCGCCGCGAAGAGTGTCTGTGTTTCCCCATAGCTCTTGGCTAAGTTTAGTAGGGAAATGCTACGTTGTTTGAATATTACCTAGTAGTCCGGCTTTATCCCGGTTGATTATTATTACATTTTATTGTCTTAAGATAGTAGTCCGGCTTTACCCCGATTTATTATTACCTAGTAGTCCGGATTTACCACGGTTGATTATTATATATATTATTTTATTTTGGGAAGTCACTCATGTGCATATTATACTTGATTGTGCAGTCTTAGTAGTATGACTGGGTTACTATGACCTTGACTTAGGAAGAAATTCTAGGTTCATGACTGGATATGGTCATTATTTGGAGACTTCGGCCTACGAGTAATGATTGGGCCTTTTGTGAACCTGTTGTGCGGGGTCAGATCATAGTAATCAAAACCTTATTATATTCTAGACTTAGATGGTGGCAACTGGATTTATGAGGTGTATGCATTCCACAATAATATCGTACGGTACCTGGATTCATGCTATCATTTGAGACTGGAGTTATTCCTAGCATCTTCTTCTCCATTGAGTGAGACGAAGTTAGGATAACATATGTTTAGGTTGTTTAACTCCATTCTCGTAGATCCATCCGGTGGTGTTTCTTTCATGGATATTGCCACAATGGACGCAATATCTGGGGAAAAGAGTTGAAGCAATCTTCATGTGTTGTGTGTAAAAGGTGTTATCTCGTATTCTTCATTATTCTCGTTTACTTTCATTACATTTAGAAGCATGAAGCATGTTAGTGATTACTTCTAGGTTATATGTTTTCATTGGGCACCCTTTGGGATGATGTGCTCACTGCTTTCCGCTTCAGTTTGATAATCAAGAAATGGTGCGCGTGAAGATATCTGTTATCGTAGCTTAAAGCTTTTTACGATGTAAGAGATGTTATGAATCTTTTATATATCTTTATTCTTTAATTATTCTGTAAAACAACACATTAATATATTCATATCACCAGAGAGTTCTTCATTTATACGATATCAGAGAGTATGGGTTTGTTTTTGGAATTAGCTTATGTAACTGAGCTTTTTTTAAGATCGGTGATATAGGTTTGATGCTTCAATTAGGTTGTAATCATATTAGCTAAGCAGGAGATTAGGTTGGGCGTCACAAAAATAAATACCCGGCGAATTAATGAAAACCAAAACCGGGAAAAATTTGGGAAATGGGCATCACTCAATCTGTGAAACAATTCATGTGGAAAGTAGCACATGCTATCCTACCAACTAATATGAGAATGGAAACTTTCTTACCACACATTAACACAACCTGCAACCTTTGCGATGAGGGTCAAGAAACTCTAACCCATTTGTTTCTCGACTGCAACTTTGCAACTCAGGTGTGGATGCATTATAACATGGATAAACAGTACGTTACCGATGGAACCACAACTTTCCATGAGTAGCTAAATGACTGCTTCGAACATCAGGATATAGATACATATGGAGTGAACTGGTAGGTCTTGTGTAGTATTATCATTTTACATGTTTGGAAAGCAAGGTGTAACATCACTTTTAGGAAGGAAAGTCAAAACAGTGTAAAAACAGCAGATAACATAGCAAAGTATATCAATAGTTACTTGATTGTAAACAAAAAGGGCTACAACATATTGCATTTTTTATATTATAACAGAATGGATGATGAAAATCTGGAAGAAAAAAAAACCCGCAAATGACGGAACAAGCACAAACTATGACTCTGAAAATGAACATAGTCCTATCAATGATGGATTCGGCAGCAAACACATGAATTAGATTAACACTATGTGACTACACAAGTACAGTTAGTGAAACCAGAGGACTTAATGAAGATGTGTACTTCTTGGGAAGAAGAAGGGGGTTGAAACAACATTCCGATGGGCAACAGAATGGAGTGGTCACACTATCTCATTCAGAAGCAATTCTGAACCTACTTTACTGCTGCTGATAAGAAAGTATGCAACAACAAGGGAACAACAACGATACATGATAAGCGCAGACTTTCGAAACATGACTAAATTTGAGATAAACTTTAGAGCACTTGATTTTATTTTAACTAGAAGATCTAATGTAATTTGGGGAGCTCATATCTCAGGTTTTTGTAACAAGTATGCAATACAACATACTTTATTGGAAAGACACTAATTTAAAAGCTTTATTAATTTACCTGAACTTACAAAGTTGGAATGAATATGTAACTAAAATCCGAAACTCTCCTAATAGATAACAAGGAAATGTTCTATCAATGTCTTACGTATCCTCTTTTTTTCAAAAAAAAAAAAAAAAAAATCAAAAAAGTAAAAATAAAATCTTATTATTATGTAATTTAAGCACCATGTCGTAGAAAATTTTGGTCACGTTTCTACTGAAGCTATTACAACACGGGTTATCTCTGACTCTCTGGTTTTTCAACAATAAAGTCAGTAGAATATGACGGACTGGGGCTAAAATTTACGGCCCTAACTTGGCCCGACAGCCTCCTAGCTTTTGGCTAATTTTCTACAAGGTACGGGGATTTCCTAATCTGAGTATCGCCCCTACAAATAGTTTCGGTCTACCCTTAATTTCACAATTCATTAACTCAAAGAGGTGTTCTGA
>JAJJWW010002302.1:0-23950 GCA_023531295.1 Papaver armeniacum | reverse complement strand
AGGAATTGAAACAACATAGACATTAAAACACCGCAATTGCACTCTAAATTTTGTAAGCCTAAAACGATTGATACCACACAAAAAGCAAGATAACAATAGTTTTTTCTTAACCGGAACAATTGAATCACAAACACATCCATACTCAAACAATGGAATAAAATATCAATTGTGAAAAGGCGAGAGTACCCAAATATACCTCAAGCTAAAACTTTTCCTACCTATAAGTCCTTTCTTAGAAAGTGATTTTCTATGGATCGAGTCGAGATAATGCAACTAATCGGTTCACACTTCGTGTGATCGTCTATGGATATGAGATCGAGACAATACAACAACGAAGTATGTTTACTTGATAAAAGGTTCGGACTTAACCAAACACAATAGGATTGCTATCAAGTACTCCCTCCGTACCTATTATACAGGCGGAATTTTGAATTTTCTTTGTACCATTAGATAGGCGGAGTCCTATTTTCAAGATGAATTTTCTCACAAATACCCTTATTTATTGTACATGGAAAATTGTGTTAGTAATAGGACAAAGGGTAAAACAAGAAAAAACATCAAAAATGATGAATTCAAGGTAATTTTCTTAATCTAAGAGAATTGGTCCCTCACTTATATATGTGGAACGGAGGGAGTAAATAGGAATTAATGTTTATGTAATTTACTTTAAATTATAATAACAACAATTATAATTGCGGAAAATAAAAGTAAATGACACAACAAGATTTTGTTAACGAGGAAACCGCAAATGCGAAAAACCCGGGACCTTGTCGAGAATTGAATACTCTTAGATTAAGCCCTACACAAAATTAAACCAACTTAGTATAGTTGAGACCAAGCAACTAAACCTATAGTTCACCTAGTTCGGCTGTATTCCCACGCCTCCAACTTATGAATAAGTCACGTACTTGGAACAATTCCTTTCGTTCGTATTCCAAACGGTAAAGGAACAACAAATGCTTTTGGTAGCAACTCTCTTCAACCAAGTGATGTGAGTTCGACAAAGGCTTTTCTGTTTATCTCAATAAACTCCTTCACAAAGTTCTTAGATCTATCTTATACTCAACTAAAGTAATTGTTACGATTTTGCAATCAATACTTTTAATCACAAAGAATTATATTGATGCCGATCTAGACAACTAATCAATCCAATCTACCACAAGTATAAACCGATTATAGTTGGATCCTCTTATACCGAAACAAGTATTGTGCACACCAAAGATTACGAACCCCAAATCAAATCTTCAATATCTTCTTTGTCTTCAAATGTTCTTAGATCTTCAATAAACACCTACACACAACAACTTGAATCTCTTGTGATCAATCACGCACGGAACGGAGTGTGTTAACAATGGATTATCACAGATCGTCTTTAGAACTAAAATAAAGTCTAAAGATCCTTGTCGAAACTTCGATCTAGTTTGAGTGAATCTTATATCGAAGAGAAGATTCTCAAGCATAAAAAAACTAGTGCAATCAAAGTTCAACCACCGTTAGTCAATCAAATCAATCGAAAACACCAGATAAACCGCATTTATCTAGTTTCCCACCAACGGTACTAATAGAGCTTCTCAATCCCAAAAAAGACTTTAAACGAGCGGACGTAAGAGATTTCGCCTAATTAGGTTACTCTCCTCTCCAGAATAGGCAGCTACACCAATAACAACATAACCGAGGATGTTTGTTGTCACGAAGATTAGTTTGCTAGAAATGCAAACTCAAGTATTTATAGACAAGGAAGTTTGGACACCAAGGAATTTCCAAAAACCGCAAAATATTCTCAAGATATGCAATATATTCCAAATTCGGTTTCCATAATTCTGGAAATGCTCATCCAAATATTGACCGAAATCTCTTTGGAAAATCTTTAACTAGTAAATACACATTACTAATTCTCGTTTTCCTAAAATAAAATTAAAAACCTTAATTAAAAGATTCTTAACTTATTAATCTTTCGATCTGGGATTTTTCTTCCTTTAGCTATTAAGGAATAACTTTGAACAATTAAAGATAAACGTTCTGAGACATGTTCACGGTATGTCGACATCCTTACTTTGTAAGTCCTCTTTCATACTTACAACCTTGAAAAACCGATTTGCCAAACTTCCAAACAAGTTTAGAATTGGTTCATCCGACTTTCAAGAACTATGTGATTGATCAAGAATACTCAATAACAAATCATGGGTTTAACGGTTCTACCAAAACAAGTTTCGGTTCTACCTCCATGTGAATACTTTGTGCATAGTCACACTAGCTTTCCAAAATTCGGTTGACTAGGTACTAGGATCGGTTCCCCACATATATATGGTATCTAACTTATATGTGTTGCACATGTCCATAGGATCGGTTCCCCTTTGCCTAAAAACGTGTTGCACATGTTCATAGGATCGATTCCCTTTACGCTTAAAACTTTCTCGCACCTCATACAAGGATCGATTCCCCTTTGTGATGTGTTGCACCTCTTACTAGGATCGGTTCCCCTTTACCCGAGAGTCGGTCATACACAAATCACAAACTCGATCATACCATTTCAATTGATTACTTAAGATCGGTTTCACTAATAAAAGCATACCAATACATAAGTCAGGCCTTTGTGAATAGTTTACCAAGAACATAAACAAGTCATGAGCGGTTATTCTAAATCACACATATTGGTTGTTCACAAGATATGCAATGAATAACAATACCAATAACGCCACAATTTCCTTTTCGATTTATAAAACAAGTTTATGAACTTACTTCCTTAAAACACATGTAAAACATTATTTCCTAGGATGAAATCCTCACCTCACACCCATACATAATCACAATAGCATTTAAACGATTATGTCGATGTCTTATCTACAAAGTTTAATGGTTAAGCAATAAAACTGCGTATTGTATTCCTTAATACTATGTCTATCTAGAGTGTTCATGCTTAGCAGTTTTGTTTTCAATATGCACGACTTGAAAGATACATTAGGGAATGAAACAGTTCAAGTCAAATATCACTAACATCAAGTGGAAGGATGATGTTATCGTCGTAACTTCTTACTTCTTCACTTCTTCAAGTCTTAGCAATACTTGTAATGTCTCATATCCTAATACTTTCAATCTAACCTATACGAAGTTGACTCTAGTACATTATCATGCGACTCTTAAAATGAGTTTTGATTCACTAAAATATGACAACCAAACTTGACATTTCAATGCTTGGTGGGTTCAACCGAGCTATGCTCTAACAATATCCCCCTATGTCAATTTTAGTGACAAAACTCTTACAGTCACATGGATACACAAATTACAAGAATTCATTACACATACGCTTGATTCCCGAATTCAACAACACAATAACATGTATACATTCAATCCTTAAATGCCGTTGTTGACATTATAATAACAAAGCTAATACTCCCCCTAAAGGTAAGATAGGTAGATTTCATCAATACGCACGTCTTTGTTATTCCTTTGTAATGATATGTTACTCCCCTTAGTCTATGCTTTCACTCTTTCGTTATATAAAAGTTTAAGCACAAATGTTCTTTTCCTTAGTGATACCAATAAATATAAAATCAATGCCAGTATCACTTGTTTACTCCATATATTTCTCCCCCTTTTTGTCACAAAATGACAAAGAAACGAAAAATTAAAGTATAAACCGAAAAGAATCTTACAAATCTCAAAATAATCTTGCAAACCTATAGAGTTAAGCACGAGGGTTCCACACACCATTTTTAACCAATATCGAAACCGAAACTACCAAGTAATTTGTTTTGATATGTTATCAAGGGAACAATTGCCCGAATAAATTTTCCCTAATAATTTAGCAAACCAAAAATCAACTAAGCACCTTAGTTCCTTTGCTAAACCGATTGTACAAATACAACCGCTTCGTTCGATAAGACCAAAATAAAGATAATTCTATTTTTCTCATCGGCTCTAATTATCCATATGACTTAGACCTTTCACTTTTAAACAAGACAAGTACTAGGTTAGTTAACTAGTATTTCTTGTTAAGGCATTCGATTAGACTTGAATAACAAACCTCCACTTTGATAAGTCTAACTAAGATAAACTTAGTTTCTCTTATCCGGAATCGAATTGACTAAACAATCCATCCCAGTAAACTTTTTATTTCGTTAAACCATAAACAGTTCATACAAACCAAAATAAATCAACTTGCATAATTATTCACCTCAACCGGAAGCAATTGAAACAACATAGACATTATAGCACCGAAATTTTGTAAGCCTAAACAATTGATACCACACAATAAAGTAAGATAACAATAGCTTTTCTTAACCGGAAACAATTGAATCACACACACATCCATACACACATCATGGAATAAAACATCAATTGTACCGAAATTTTGTTAAGCAAAAGCAATAAATATATGAAATAAAAATCCGACTTTTCTTAAACAGGAAAACAATTAACTAACAAGATTGTTACCTCAAATTTCGCATCCACTTATCCAATATGTTTGCATCTTCTTCCGTGGGAGAATTGATATCGAAATATAATTATGTTGTCATCCTTATGCAAAACAAAAGAATAACAACAACCAACCTTTACCAGAGAAAGGTTGAAAACCGGTTTTTAACTCTTGCAAGCAAAAGTTGAAAACCCTCGAAACACATAGGCTTTTATGCTAAACCAAAACCGATTCAACATATTGTGACTTTTTTCACATATTGTTTCTATCGAGAACCCCTCATGATCCTTTGATAAAGCCTACCAACATGGGCTAGAACTTAATCTTGCTAAATCAAAAAGTCACCCAAACCATAAGGGTTCACAATCATTACGAGATCAAATATCAAGGTAATAAAACCGAAATCAAACATCCCATAAACATCCATAGCAATAATTCTCAAAGGCATATTAAACCAAGACAAGTTTAAAAACTTAAATCATCTTACTGTTACACAAGGTTTCTTACTAGGCATACAACTTTTAAAAGATTGTTTATCAGACAAGCTCACAATAATATACATAATATTATACAATAATAGTTGTAGGACCTAATCCAAGATGTCCAAGTCAGTATCCTCTTCCGAGGATGTATCTTGATACTTGTCCGAGATGACGCTCAAGGTTCGGTAAGATCTGGATAGATGTTGTAGAATGATCAATTAGTTATACTATGCAATCATTCTTCCTCTGTCAGTCGTCTCATAAGAGTTTGTGGACCCCCTTTAACTCTTATATGAGGAGGGAGCATTGAAGACTTGTCCTCTCATTCTCGTTGAGAATTCCTTCTCTAATTTCTTTGGAATCTTTTCCTGGTGTTTGGTCGAGACAATCCCAAAAGAGTTGCTTATTCTTTTAATTAAACAAGCAAAGTCGGTAGTTCTTCTTTTACCCCTTTGAATTTTGATCATTTGTCTTATCATTAGCCCACAGAAATCAAAATTTTTGACTCCTCGACAAGATGGTGTACAAGTTCAACAACATCTCTAGTCCATTTTGTCTTATGCATATTTCTAGGACACATATTTGCACAAGCTAGTTTTCCAAAGACTTTGAGATAAAATTCAACATTGTGAATAAGAAGGAGTTACTGACCATGATCCACCAATTGCTGAAGAGATGGTATTGTTGGAAACTCTGTACCTTTCAACCAACATGGCAAGAAGGTATTCATGTAGGGATAGAGAATCAATTTCGAAATTACTTGTTTGTTAACTTCAAACGATCTTGTACCAATCATAGTACGAAAAGTACATCCTTCAAAGTTCATTTCATGCATATTGGCATAAAACAAATTCACAAGGTCCGGAGTAGCCTTGAATGAAATTTCATGAATGATACCCCATTCACGATGCTTCACAAAGTTCATTATTTCGTATCCGAAACTTTGACAAATATCATTTCCATGATGGTTTCTTTAATTGAACCAATTTCATAAGACATTCATCATTCACAAAATAGTTTTGAGAACTAACATCATAGGTGAGACTAGGCATGTTTTCATAATTAATATTCCTAGTTGTGTAGAGCATATTATTCCTAGTCGAACTTTCTCAACATTGAAATTTCTCCTACCCTATTAACCATTGAATCAACAAAGAGAGTGAAAAACCACTTACGATCGAAAGCCCTTGTTGAGTGTTGATTCCCCCTTGTTTGAGTTGAATTGGAGCGATTTGAGACAAACCCTTTGTTCTAGTTGCAACTTAGGGTTGATTGAACCAAAGATTTCCACTTGAATCGAACATGCAAAAAATCACAAGTGAGAAGCTTTCAACCCTTGTATAGTCCCATCTTTCTTTGTTTTTATTACCAATTATATTTTGTATTTGGATATGGATCCAGATCCAAATAGGATCAAACACCACATACCGAACCTTGATAAGGGATAGCCAAGGATCGGTCCTTTGATCAAAAACAAGTTGTCCCGGTTTTGACATTTTGGACAAGCTAGGCATTGAAATGGGGTTATCAGTCAACAAAATTTCACTGGACAAGTTAAGACCAGTTTTAGTAGACTCACACACTATATCTGAGTCATTGTACTCTTCGAGATAGAATTCTTCAGAAGAATTATCGAGAAAGTCATCTTGAAGAATATCAGAATCCTCTGAGGTATAATTCATTAAATACTCATGGATGAGATGATTTCCTTTAGAGTTATTGTTTTTCTTTGAGTTGTCCAGTTCTTTGAGGAACTCATCAACCTCATTTTGAACTCTACTAGAATCTTCTTCTTCCTTTTGTTCATATATTTTAATCTCATTTTCTAAATCAGAGAGTTGCTTTTCCATTTCTGCAAACTCAAAAAAAATTCTGTCGATTTTGCTAGAAGCATCTTTAGTGAGATTAAGATATAAGCGACATTCGTCGAAGGTCCAAAATTCTTTGGAACGAAGTGACTCGTCAATTTGGTGTTTGACATTTCTTCAAACAATTTTGAGTCATCTAATCTTGCCATCACGTTAATCAATCGAGACATGGATTCAATTTCTTATAGGTTGGATCGCACCAAACACAGATTGTTAGATCTTTTCATGTTTGCCTGCTCTGATACCAATTGAAAAGGCGAGGTACCCAAATATACCTCAAGCTAAAAACTTTTCCTACCTATAAGTCCTTTCTCCAAAGTGATTGTCTATGGACTGGTCGAGACAATGCAACTAATCGGTTCATACTTCGTGTGATCGTCTATGGATACGAGATCGAGACAATACAACAACGAAGTATGTTTACTTGATAAAGGTTCGGACTTAACCAAACACAATAGGATTACTTATCAAGTAAGTAGGAATTAACGTTTGTGTATTTTACTTCCTAATTATAATAAAACAATTATAATTACGGAAATAGAAAAGTAAAAGACACGGCAAGATTTTGTTAACGAGGAAACCGCAAATGCGAGAAAAACCGGGACCTTGTCCGAGAATTGAATACTATCGAGATTAAGCCGCTATACAAAATCAAACCAACTTCGTATAGTTGAGACCAAGAAAATAAACCTATAATTCACCTAGTTCCGTTTGTATTCCCACGCCTCCAACTTATGAATAAGTCACGTACTTGGAACAATTTCTTTGGTTTAAGTATTCCAAACAGTAAAAAGAACAACAAATGGTTTGGAAAACTCTCTTCAACCAAGTGATGTGAGTTCGACAAAGGCTCTTGTTTATCTCAATAAACTCCTTCATCCGGGATCTTAGATCTATCTTATTATCAACTACCAAGTAATTGTTAAGATTTTGCAATCAATACTTTTAATCACAAAGAATTGTATTGATGCCGATCTACACAACTAATCAATCTAATCTACCACAAGGATAAACCGATTATAGTTTGATCCTTTATCCAAAACAAGTATTGTGTACACCAAATATTATGAACCCCAAATCGAAATCTTCAAAATCTTCTTTGTCTTGTATCTTCTTAGATCTTCAATAAACACACCTGTACACAATCAACTTGAATCTCTTGTAATCAATCACGCATGAACGGAGTCTCATTAATAATGGATTATCACAAGAGCGTCTTTAGATCTACAAATGAGTCTAAAGATCCTTGTCGAAACTTCGATCTAGTTTGAGTGATATCGTAAGATAAGATTCTCAAGCATAAACAAACTAGGTGCACCAAAGTTCAACCACCGTTAGTCAATCAAATCAATCGAAAACAAAAAATAAACCGCATCATCTAGTTTCCACCAATGGTACTAATAGAGCTTCTCAATCCCAAAGAAGACTTTAAACCGGGCGTAGTAAGAGATTTCGCCTAATTAGGTTACTCTCCTCTCCGAATAAAGCGCTTCACCGGTAACATCACAAATGAGATAGTTCTTGTTGTACGAAGGATTATTTTGCTTGAAATGCAAACTTTCATATTTATAGACCAAGGAAGTTTGGACACAAAGGAATTTCAAAATGAAAATATTCTCAAGATATGCAGTATATTCCAAATTCGGTTTCCATAATTCCTGGAAATACTTTGTCCAAATAATGATCGAAAATCTCTTGGAACATCTCCAACTAGTAAATGCACAAATAATTTTCATTTTCCTAAAATAAAATTAAAAACCTTAAATAAAAGATTCTCAATTTATTTTATTCGATCCGGATTTTCTTCCTTTAGCTATTAAGGAATAACTTTGAACAATTAAAGATTAGCATTACTGCACATGTTCAAAGTTTGTCGACATCCTTACTTTGTAAGTCCTCTTTCATACTTACAACCTTGAAACCGATTTGCAAACTTCCAAACAAGTTTAGAATTGGTTCATCGACTTTCAAGAACTATGTGATTGATCAAGAACACTCAATCACAAATCATGGGTTTCACACGGTTCTACAAAACAAGTTTCGGTTCTACCTCCATGTGAGTACTGTGCATAGTCACACTAGCTTTCCAAAAATTTGGTTGACTAGGTACTAGGATCGGTTCCCGACATATATATGGTATCTAACTTGTACTTGATGCACATGTCCATAGGATCAGTTTCCCTTTGCCTAAAAACGTGTTGCACATGTCCATAGGATCGGTTCCCCTTTCTACTAAAACTTGTTGCACCTCATACAAGGATCGATTCCCCTTTGTGATGTGTTGCAACTCTTACTAGGATCGGTTCCCCTTTACCTAGAGTCGGCCATACATAAAATTACAAACTCGATCATACCATCTCGGTGATTACTTAAGATCGGTTTCACTAATAAAAGCCATACCAATACAAAAGTCAGGCCTTTGTGAATAGTTTTACCAAGAACATAAACAAGTCATTAGCGGTTATACTAATCACACATATTGGTTGTTCACAAGATATGCAATGAATAAAAATACCAATAATGCTCGACGATTTCCTTTTTGATTCACAAAACAAGTTCATGAACTTACTTCCTTAAAACAAATGTAAAACATTGGTTCCAAGGATGAAATCTTCACTTTATACCCATACATAATCACAATAGCATTCAAACGATTTTGTCGATGTATTATCTACAAAGTTTAATGGTTAAGCAATAAACCTCGTATTGTATTCCTTAATACTATGTCTAACTAGAGTGTCATTCATGCTTCACAGTTTTGTTTTCAATATGCACGACTTGAAACATACGTTAGGCAATGAAACAGTTCAAGTCAAATATCACTAACCTCAAGTGGAAGGATGATGTTGTTATTGTAGCTCCTTACTTCTTCACTTCTTCAAGTCTTCGCAATACTTGTAATGTCTCATATCCTAATACTTTCAAGCTAACCTATACGAAGTTGACTCTAGTACATAATCAAGCGACTCTTAAAATGAGTTTTGGATCACTAAAATATGACAACCAAACTTGACATACCAACGCTTGGTGGGTTCAACCGAGATATAACTTGATTGACACTTGGGCATTGGTCTTTGGTACCGTACAAGTTATTTCTCATATTAATCAGGCTCACAGCTTTCTATCTGTTCGATTTGGTAATTGTATTGAGAAATAGAGATAAATCTCTTTGATATATTTCTCGATTGATTCTCACTTTTAAGTTGGTGCTCTTGGAATTATATTGGAGTTTAATCCATACAGATTGTTGAACGAATTATTGGGTGTCGTTGTTATACCCCGCCTTTTCAGATATTGTCCTCACTTAGCCACCGCGGTTATCCGACAGTGTGAGGTTTTCCACGGGCATCGCTGCGGTTATCTAGCAGCAACTTCCCAGGAGGTCACTCATCCCTGGATTACTCCCTCCCGAGTACACTTAACTGCAGAGTTTTCTGCCAACTCTGGAGCCAATTGTGCTGAAAAAGCCTCGGTATAATGTAGACATTTCTCGCCTCATGTGAAACCAGTATCTGTCATAGCATCCCAACATACTCTCCCACCCGAGCACAAGTGAATTGTCCCTAGTTGTATCCCAACTAACACCGATATTGTTCCCACTTACGCACTGCGGTTATCCAGCAGTGTGGAATTTTTAAACGGCACTCTTCGGTCATCCAAGAAGAAGGACTTTCCCGAGAGGTCACCCATGTCGTGACTACTCCCTACAGAGACGCTCAACTAAGAAGTTTTTCCTCATAAATCAGTCAAGTGAACCCATCAGGCATTGGTGTTAGGAAAGGACAAACCATTACTTATATTACATTCAGCCAATCACTGCCGAATAACGGGGTAATATAATACCACCACCTTAAATTGGACCCCTCGTCAAATATATTTTCTCATCTCCGAAATATATTTTCAATCACGGATCTCCTTCCTTCCCTCATGAGAGCATTGGGGTTTTTTACAACATATCTGTGTCCAAACTTGATTTGTACTCTCTCACCCTCGGAAGGTGAAAAGCTATTTGGACCCCCCTGATAAAAGTACTAAAGGCACCCCCATTTTGGTTAGGGCGTCCGATACCATTTGTAATGACACCATCCCTCCAAATTTCCCGAAACTACTTGGTCCCCACTTAGATTACTTTGTGGTCATCCAACAATGTGGGGTTTTTAACGGGCATCGCTGCAAAGTAATCCAACAACAACTTCCCAAAGAGGTCACCCATCCATGGATTGCTCCCGTCCGAGAACGCTTAATTGCAAAGCTTTTTGCCAACTCTGGAGCCAATTGTGCTGAAAAGGCCTCGGTATAATTTAGACGTTCCTTGACTCATGTGAAACCAGTATCTGACATAACATCCCAGCATACTCTCCCACCCGAGCACAAGTGAACCGTCCCTAGTTGTATCCCAACTAACACCGATATTGTTCCCACTTCCCCACTGCGGTTATCCAGCAATGTGGGATATTTAACGGCACTACTACGGTCATCTAGCAAAAGCTTCCCGAGAGGTCACCCATCCCGTGACTACTCCCGGCCGAACACGCTCAACTGAGAAGTTTTTCCCCACAACTCATTCAAGTGAACCCATAAGGCCTCGGTGTTAGGAAATGACAAACCATTACTTATATTCCATTGAACCAACCACTGCCGAATATCGAGGTACAATATTACTCATCCAAACAAAAGTCAAGTTTCATGTGATCGAGAAAGAACTTGAGTACAACATGATATTAGGATGATCGTAGCCTCACGACAACAGGGTCATCCTATCAATTTATCACCCGGTACATGAAGGCTATGTTGAATGAGAAGATCATCATTGCGAAGACGCCATCATATCCTTATCCTCAAATATATGATGTTGTTTTTTTTCAACCAAGGTGAAGTCAACCTAACCGCCATAATTATACAAAGAAAAGTCTATTAAAAAATTAATTAGGACAAGAAATGAGTTTATTTTCGTAGATAGAGAGAGGAAAGTTGGGAGAATTTGATGTGTCTTGTTCAGCTGAAAGAAAATCTATTTATATAAGAAAATCAATTTACTGATTTCATATTCAACATATCCATAACTTGTGGTAAGAAAATGAAAGGGGTAAGAAAACGCCTGCAAAAACTGTAGAAAGTGATTGAAATAAGTGACGAGATGCTTTCAAAAACATTAAAATGTGATTGAAAGTAGTGACGACATACTTGTAATTGCTATAGAATGAGACTGAAAGAAGTGAAAAGACGTCTGGAAAAACTGTGGAATGAGATTTAAATAAGTGACGAAATGCATGCAAAAATTGTAGAATGATATTTGAGAGTTTGAATTTCATGAATATGATGTAAAGTATATACACTATTTTATTAATCAATTCAGGATATGTTATGATAGTATGTACACTGAGGAAAAATACAAACATTTAAGCAACAAAATATATAATTTTAAACCCTAACTCAATTTCGTAAGAATCAAAGTTACACTTAGCATATGCACCAAGCCTTTAAGCCATTATGATAACCTAGTAGACGAGTTGTGTTTCGTGAGGGTTTATAGAGATATGTACCCATAAATCTATGCTAATTTGTCTCAGTCTTCATCGGAATCTCCGAGAACAGGATTGTGTTTCAGTTTTGATAATTGATCAAGGAACTTTCTTTTTAAAAACTCATAGCACTCAACAAGTTCAAATTCTCTGTCTTTTAGTTGAGAGTATTTGATTATGCCAGTCTCTCCTACAACATTCAAACATTAACTTTAATGTTCATTAGTTGGAAGTTAAATATATTAAAATATCAAAACATAAATGGATAAAGATTTACAAGTATTTCAGTTGCCGTTTATTCAGAACAACTGCACTTGGTGAAATCCCGGGTTAGAGGGCTATCAACTTAGTTACTCCTTCATTGATTACTAGATTACTATCATGTATGTTTTACATTGTTCTTTAACGAATTTTTTCATAATCTCTTTTATAATAGCGCTGTACCCGGTTCCAGAAGGTATCAATTGGACAAAATCCTTACCAGACATCTGAACGGAGAGTTTCAGATAACTAAATCTTCTTGTAAATCATAACTGGCCATATTACTTGAAGATATTTTTATAATGAATTAAGTAGATTAAACTTAATTTTTATGAAGAAAAATGAGAAATAATTTTTGTCGTGTAAAAGGTTTGAGTAGTAGAGGAAGAAAAAAAGGAAATCAATGAATAAGTAGTTGATTGAGGTAAATTTTATTTGAGAAGATTGGTTTTGTTTTATAGAGAATAATAATAATAAGGGTTATTTAACAGATGATACCCAGCAAATGACCAACACCTAGCTTTGGTACCCAACATTTCAAATATTAAGGGATGGTACCTTGGTGACAGGTTATCATCAAAGTCTTTGTTTGACCGTCTATTCTAGTACGGTAGTTTTTATTTTATAAAAAAGGTTTATTAGTAAAAATAAAAAAGTGTCTAATTTATTTTGACAAATTATGCAAGTTTACTGAAATACCCATAACCTAGATAAGTAATAATATATGCTTCTCTTTAAAAATTTACGCCATGATGACAATCGCATAGATATGTGAATGATCACTACAAACCCCAATGTTGTATTGTCTTCTTCCTGATCATTTTCAACTCATGAATCTTCAAATTCCCATATCATATTAGTTGATGATGATCATCAACGTCGTATTGCTTAATTTATCGAGATATTTTTGGATAGATATTTTCCGATAATTCTCACGGTTGTTTTTGGGAACGTCAATTTATAATGAATTGGTAAATGTAGTGATATAATGGAAATTGATTACAATCGATATGGTTTTCATTTAATCTGCGTCATAAATTCACTTGGTTCTTGATAATGTTGAAGATGGTTAGTTTAGTAAAGAAGGCGGAAAATGGCAAAGATGAGATGACGATGCAATCAAATAAATAAACTTTGATTTTTTTGGTCGTTAAGTAGCAAATTACTTCATTTGCTGATGAATCTTTTAATACTCAAAATGTTGTTGTTTCTTTTTTATAAGCTGAAACTAGTGAGTTGATTAGAGTTTTGTTAATGAAAGGAGTGGAAATTACTGTTCTCAAAAGATTTTTTTTCGGTAAGTATCCTCTTGTGAGGTTCATATGGTTTTCTTCATCTTCATCATGACTTGACTTAATTTATCAAGAAAATCATCATCGGACTAGTCTTCCTCGAAGGATATGGAAGCTTTAATAACTGTAGCTACAAAAGATTTTTTTTCCTTTGGAATCATCGTTGGATTCTGATTATCCATATTTTGTTGAGAATGATTATTAACTTCATCCATATTAATTTCTTTAGAAGATGAATCTAGAAATCCTTGGACTAATTTGCTAGTTAACGAAGATAGGATGTTCATCGGTTACTGGCTTAGTCGTAAGATGTTCGAAGGGATTGTTGGACGAGACAGAGATGAAGGATTTTTATAAGGGGTAAATTTGTAAAACAGTATAAATTTTAAATTAAAAATGAAAAACTAAAATAAATATTGGTCAAATAAATATTTTGACAGTCAACCGATTGGTCTAGGTACTAACCCTTAATATTTGAAATATTGGGTACCAAAGCTAGGTATTGGTCATTTGCTGGGTATCATATGTTAAATAGCCCGAATAATAATCACAACGACTATGTTTTTCAAAAAAAAATTCCTATAAGGTCCAACGAACCGGAAGAGAAAGACGTCTATGCCAAATAAGGGACCAAGATTGAGAGTGAGAGAGTGTAAGAAAAACAAACAAATAAGTATTGAATTTATAAGAGGGACCGTATGGATACTTAGTCCCGACGAGCTAAGCCCTGATTTACCAACACTATAGATTTGTAGTTATGGTAAGCCTTGACTTAGCTAACTACCGCATCTTATCATCATAGTAGTTGCTTATTACTAGATTGTGGCTAAAAATAAAAAACAACACTCGCCATACGGCATACTTCTAATTTCATGATATACTATCTTTATTTCAACATTTTTGACGAAAAATAATTCAAATCGAAATTAAAAATATCAAAACGGAGACAGTATTCTGTTTGATTACTTTGTAGTTAGTTCCATGTAATGTTAGGAATCTTAGGATTCATGTTGTGTATGTAACAAGTAAAGACTCTTCTTAATTATGCAACAAGTACCTACTTCCGTACTTGGGCAGGTAACAACTAAGTGGTTCTAGAACATGGCAGGGCAATCCATCTGTTCTCGTCCTTCTCCATTTTATTTCTTCAATTTAAAAATAAATAAATTATGATGACATGGTAGATAGATTGAATCAGCTTTGCTTAGAGACCAAACAAATAAAAAGTTTAAATGGGTTGGCTGTTGGCATAAATTTTCGTATGAATCATTTTTTTTCTTCTAATCCTCCGATTGGCGAAGTATAAAGTTGACCGCAAAGTTGACAATTAGTATGTCTCGCAGATGCAAATGCATCTTTCGCTCAATAGTTTGTGGAAACCATGCTCCTATAAGACGTGATTTTTGCAACAAGCATCTCTAATGGAGATTCTAAGAAAAAAATAACTGCAAATAGAAAAACTTTCACAGAGAAAAGTTTAGATTTCTAGACTCACAGAGTCATTTTATACATTTTATTTATTGAAAATTTCCTATTTCCTATTATATCTCAATCTCAACAACACCTGTTTAAGAGATTGCAGTAAAAACCATCATTGGAGACGGTCTAAGTGGAATTATGAGTTTAATTACTTAAGCTAGGTAATCAAGCGATAGTCAACACCTTTTATACTAAATTATCAGAATTAGGTATAGCATTAGTATTAGATTAAGATTTAATCAGATCTCATCTACTGTGTTAATCAGTAGACTTTTTTTACAGCGAAAAATTGTACCTAATTCAGGATGGGGAGGATGAAAACTGGGATATTGGATTTTGATTGGTTCAATCTTCTGACATTATCTTTTTCCCCCTCTCAATAATTCCTTCTTTCATTCTTCTAAAAACCAAAACCCTCCTCATCTCTGCAAAATTCAGACCCAAAATTTCTTTCTGCTTCTTCTTCTTCTTCTTCTTCTTCTTTTTTGTCTATCTTGTTGGGGGATAATGGCAAACCTAGCCTTGAAACAGTGTATATTTCTTGGTTCTCCAATTACAAACAAGAATCTTAGTAATGGGTCGATTTCAGTTATTGGGTTCCCACCACCATCTTCTTCATCTCGAAAACACCTTGTTTTGACCGCTAAGGCTGCTGTTACCGTTGAGCAGCAAACCGAGAAGAAAGTCTCTGATCAAAATTGGAACCAGAGGAAGGTATTATCTTCCTTCTTTGTAAATTGACTAACTCATGAGCTAATCATTTACAAATTTGGCTTCTTTTTGATTTTTTGTTTCTGGGTTTTGGATATTTGGATAAAGTATCTTCATTTTTGTACTTTTATGATCTGTGTATTCTTCATGGTTATGTGTGCTTTAAACATCTGAATTTATTCCAATTTAGTTAGTTAGAAATGATTGGGTTAGGTTACTGAGACTTCTTTGTGAATTGAACCTGTTAAATTGAGGATTGGCAGTAGGTTTCTGAATAGTTGAGAAAATAGTGAAGGCTTGTAAACAGGTTCACTTGCTCCTGCGGGGCTGGGTCTTTATCTTTTCTTTGGCTGTTGTAGGAACTTGAACAGCAAGGTGGTTTTGTATCTGTTATGTGTTTTGATAGGATTATGGAGCCATCAATTAGTATCATTCTACTAGTTTAGAAATTAACGAAGATCTGTCGAGGTTTATGTCATGGACTGAAAGCTACCAATACCTGTTAGTTTTGAGGTCCGTCTACTACCCAAGTCTTCTCATCTGAGTATTAGTTTTGGCCAAATGTTAGGGACCTGCTAAGTAAGTAATTTGTGAGCATAGCTGCTAGAAAGACGCCTGATTCTCCGTTTGTTATTGTTGTCAGTATATTCAGAACAGTATACGGGGAGTGCCTGTAAGATATCCGAAAAATTCTAGTACTTAGGAAACTGAATTTAAAATCAATGAAGATATTTAAAACTATTTTCCTGGCAATCTGAGAGGTATCCTTACCCTTATTCTGGAGGTCTTTTTTTCTTTGTACTGATTTAAGTGTTCTCCGTTGGGTGATATAATTCCTGTGCTTTGTGTAGGACAGCCCACTGGCACTTGCTCAGGCTTACCAAACACGGGAGAGACTCATTGCCGCACATGCAGACTTGGCTGAAGAAGGAGCCATTGAAATTATTATTATAAAAACAACTGGTGACAAGATACTGGATCAGCCTCTTGCAGATATAGGAGGCAAAGGCCTGTTCACAAAAGAGATAGATGAAGCTCTACTAAATGGCGACATAGATATAGCCGTCCACTCTATGAAAGATGTCCCTACATATTTACCAGAAGGGACGATTTTACCATGCAACCTACCACGAGAAGATGTCCGTGATGCATTTATTTCATTGAGTGCAGCTTCTCTGGGTGATCTACCTGCTGGAAGTGTTGTTGGTAGTGCTTCTCTTAGAAGACAATCACAGATACTGCACAAATACCCTTCATTGAAAGTAAGTAATAATTTGTATGAGAGAGTATCAGGATCTTCACTTGTTACCAACCTTCATGGTAGTGCCTGGGTGGCGTTTCTTATTTTATTCTTTCCCTTGCTAAGATACATATAGATAACTCAGCCTTCTGTCATCTCCTTTGAGGGTAGTGGTTATTGAGAACATGGATTATAAAACTAATGACCCTTTTGGTCATAACAGAGTGCTAGTGTCAGCAATTACCATCCTGATATGTCCATCTACTGGGCACAACATTTTAGGTTGTCATAATCCAAATAGGCTGGTTTGCAAGTTATACCTAATCGACGCCTTTAGTTTCTTGCATCTGGTTGTGGGTTGAATTTTGGAGTCTGCATTGGAATCATCAACTTGAATGGTCAACTCATCTTATTGAAAGTTCGTAAACAATCCTGTCATTCTGAGTAGCAGATATCCAAACATATCTTTGTTCTGTATCGTTTTTTGAATTTGTCCAGTTCCTGCGCTCTATAATCTTATCTATCTCTTAGGAGCCTTCCTTTGATGCATTTCTTTCCTATTTTGCAGGTCGAGAACATTAGAGGCAACGTTCAAACAAGATTAAAGAAACTTAAAGAAGGGAAAGTCAAAGCGACATTATTAGCATTGGCCGGGCTCAAACGTCTTGACATGACAGAAAATGTCACTGCCATTCTATCCATAGATGATATGCTTCCAGCCGTTGCTCAAGGAGCTATTGGAATTGCATGTCGGACCAATGATGATAAGATGGTATATATCCGTTAGTTTCCAAGTCTTGCAATTCCTATTTTCAGATTGTTGATTGTAAGAAAATGAGAAATTTTATGTAATTAGGTTTACTTGACACCCTCACTTCTTGATCGAACTTAGTGCTACTGCATTTTCAGTTTGTCCTTTCTTTACCCCTTCTTAGTGCCTTTTGACTTTCTTCTGCTTATCTCAGTTAGCTTCTTTTATTCTCGTTTTATGGTGATTGGAATTGACTTTTCCTTTTCTGTTTTCCTCTTCTTTTCTATGTAAATGGACCATGGTTGTTCTCTTTGTTCCTTTAGACAGTGACACTAACTAGGGTTAAATTTAAGCTTTTGGGATTGCCTGTAAAAATGGTGCAAAACTTGAGTGCGTCTCTCTGCGACTTGCATATTTTAGTTTCAATTCGAATTATATCTGCTTATTATGCAATAGAAATGAATTCTGTCAATATTTATTAACACTGTCTTGTGTAGGCTAATTACATTGCTTCACTGGATCACGAGGATACCAGATTTGCCATCACATGTGAAAGAGCTTTCCTTGCAACACTGGATGGTTCTTGCCGAACTCCGATTGCAGGTTATGCTCACCGCGATGCAGATGGTTCTTGTGTGTTTAGGGGATTGGTTGCTTCACCTGATGGAACCCAAGGTAAGCCAAATATTATTGAATGTCAATTGTCTTACATTCGAACTTGCCCACCATTTGTGTATAAAATCCAACAAGGACCCCTCTGGTTTCTGCTTATAATACGCACTTTTTTTATAACAAGGTAAAAGTCCAGCTATATTTGGATTGAACGTTACACTATAAAACCACTCTTCTAGACAAACTTGCACATTTGGTCTCTTACTTACCACTTGTTCTGAGATTCCACATAGAGATGATTCATGGTTTGTTTTTTCTATTCCTATTTTGAGCAGTTTAACTAATCCTGGCAGATTTTCACAAAATTTTAAAACTGTTTCACCTCATAAAAATTGATTGGCCAACTAAAAAACCAGTGGGTGGTTTCTTCTTTTCAAAATTCTGGGTATCTTCTCATTATCAGTACTCATTTACTGTCTTTCTTTCTTATTTAGTACTTGAGACATCGAGAACGGGTACATTTGCTCTAGACGATATGATTTCCATGGGGAAAGATGCTGGTGAGGGAATTGCGTTCACGTGCTGGTCCAGGTTTCTTTGATTTCTTAACAGCCCAAAAGTAGGAATACGAAACATATTAGGTGAAGAGAAAGAAAGTCTCTGGCGCATTCAAAGGAAGAGGTTATGCGCCGGCTTCTGCTGTTTGTACTTTGTAACATTTACCGGCTGTAGTCGTTTGTTGAGCTAGATTAGATAAAGCATGCTGTACGGAACTTCAAATGCTGAAGAAGATTAGATTAGACTATTTATTCATTTTTGTGCAAGTTAGTTTTTCGTTTTCCTCGTTCTTCTTCACAGTTGGCATATATAATCTCTTATTTTGGTAATTGTTCAAAATGAAATCTATTACTGTTTTTTTTTTTCTTCCAGTAAGCAACTGCACATCTTTCGGAAACTTTCAAGAGAACCAGTTTCCTTTTCATAGATAGGTTTCACATAGAAGGGTCATTTTGTTTTCTGTAAGACAAGTTAGCAGGTAATAGGAAGAAAGTGATTTGAAGATAATTTGGTGATATAGTTCAACAAACAAAAGAAAGAAAAAAAAACTTGGGTAAATCTTACAAGAGAACTGGTGCTAATGGAAAAGAAACAGAGAGACCAACAAATGAAACTTTCTTGAAATGGAAAAGTGGTGGAATTTTAAGATAAAGGGGCAGCTGGGAGATCCTTCATCCAAGCATCTAATGGTTTACCTATAGAGTATACGATGAATCCGATCTTTCTTAGTTCATCCGGATTCACTACATTCCTTCCATCGAACACAAATGCCGGTTTCTCCATTCCATCGTAAATCCTCTGGTAATCTAGCGACTTGAACTCATCCCACTCCGTCATGATGCAGATACCATGAGCTCCCTTGGCTGCTTCATACGCATCCCAAGTCACAGTAACCATTTCCTTCGATTTAGCTGTAGGACTACTTGGGACCAGGTGCTGTGGATGATCCCAGTCAAATTTGCTCGTTGTTAGATCCTTCTAATTTGATCCTCACTTACCTGTGGATCGTAGATTGACAACTTTGCTTTGTCCCCTAGTAGACCCAAGCAGACATCGATTGCAGGCGTCTCCCTAGTGTCACCAGTATCCTTCTTAAATGCGAATCCTAACACGAGTATCTTCTTTCCTGACACAGTGTTGAACATGGATGACACTACCCTGTTCTGAACCTCAACTTCTGGTAGTCATTGATCTGGACTACCTGCCTCCAATAGTTTGCCACCTCTGTCAGACCGTTGCACTCACAAATGTACACCAGGTTCAGTATGTCCTTCTGGAAGCATGAACCGCCGAACCCGACACTTGCGCTCAAGAACTTGGGGCCAATCCTAGTGTCCTTACCAACGGCATAAGCAACCTCCGAGACATTTGCACCCGTTGCCTCGCATAATGCAGACATGGCGTTGATAGACGAGATCCTTTGCGCCAATATTGCATTTGCTGCCAGCTTCGAGAGCTCCGCTGACCATAAATTAGTGGTTATGATACGATCCACTGGAACCCATTTGGCGTACACACCCTTAAGGGCAGCCACTGCCTTCTGTCCTTCAGGGGTTTGACGTCCTCCTATGAGGACTCGATCCGGATTAGTGAGGTCATCAATGGCAGTACCTCGGCTAGGAATTCAGGGTTCGAGAGGATTTGGAAGTTAACACCATCGCGACTGTTGTGGTTTAAGATCTTCTCGATGGCTTCTGCAGTCTTTACGGGGACAGTCGACTTCTCTACCACAATCTTGTCGGACTTGGCGACATCAGCGATCATACGGGCAGCACTCTCCCAGTAAGTGAGATCAGCTGCCTTGCCAGCGCCAAGACCACGGGTTTTGGTTGGGGTATTGACTGAGACGAAGATGATATCGGAATCCGCAATATGGGACTCGACGTCTGAACTAAAGAAGAGATTGGTGTTTCTGCATGATTTGACAACTTCATCAAGGCCAGGCTCAAAGATTGGGAGACGGTCACTGTTCCAGGCATTGATACGTGGAACTGAAATATCCACGACGACCACTTGAATATCCGGGCATTTGTAGGCGATCATTGCCATGGTTGGTCCTCCAACGTAACCGGCCCCGATGCAACATATTTTTACCATTTCGGAACAACTGTACGAGTGTTTTCTTATTCTTTTGCTTGTGATCAATGGATTTTCGAGTGAGAAAGACTATTAATTAACTCTCATAACAACCGATAAACTGCATGCGCTGGATCTTTGAGAGCTCAAAAGGAACACGCATAGACTTTCCTTTTCTTATGAAGAAGAAAAATTTAACGAAGTTTTGTTAGTTTGAGCGAAATTTGTGAATATTTTCTTGTGGAGGGAGAAAAGGTAGGATCATGCATGAATGCATGCTTTTAGAAGAGAATAAAATGGATCACAGGAACAGGGTCACTTCTTTTTTTCCTTCTCTTGTTTTGACGCAGTCAGCAGGACTGGTCACCCTCGTCTCTATCCAGGAGTCAGTGACAAGCCAGGACTTTTTGGTTTGGGAAACAAATGTGCAAGGTAAAAGATAACAATATCCTTCGCACCATATTGGCCTCCCGAATATTTTGACATTTTTTTCTTCTCACTTTTGTGTTAGAAAAAGTGTGATCCAGATATCGCAAAAATTGTAAAATATTATTATTAAACTCAGGAGTTTTATACGAGGCATGGGAGTTTCCTTTCCCGACCTCTAGGACTAACAAACCCGTTTCGCTTGGGAAAATATCGTTTGGTTCTTTTTACCTTCCTAAATTGGGACCTAGGCAGCTTAATAGGGGCCTATAATTACATGACAAAATAGGATCACTAGGAAGTAATTTGTAGGAACCCCTTATCCATTATGTATATTAATGCCTAATATACCCTTATTAAATTAGTGATGATTAATTAAGTAAATGTTTATTAACTTAATAAGTGTTTGAGTAGGATTATAATGTTTGGATTAGAGTAGAAGATCATTTTCCTTTTTTTTAAGGTTGGGAGGGAAAGAAGTAGAGGGAAAAAAGGAAAAACTAGGGTTTGTGATTTTCTTAGCAAAAATGAAACTTTATAGTGATGATGAAGACTCTAGTAGTGATGAAGAAGGGGGTGCATCGGATTATAATGATTTCGATCCTCACCCGAATTGGAAAATTTGTTGAATGAAGAAGAAAAGTGAACCAAAGAATGCTTGAGGATATTATTCAAGCACAAGAACACTTTAAATCGGAGGAAGAAGATGATAATGCTTCCAATAAACAACGGTATGAGTTGTAATGATCTACAAACATGTATTTGCATGTCCCAATTGCGAATAAGAAAAAAATATCAAAACTTTAAACCGAGAATCGGTTTATTCCTGATAGCATGCCATAAACCGATTAAGGTAAAAATACCTAATTAGGTTCAAGAATCGGCCTTTGTTCATAACCAAATAAACCGATTGTAGTAAATTCTCGGCGAGATGGGTGCGTGAGGAGAATCGGTTTTTGTTGGTGTTGTGCATAATCCGATTCCTTGACTAGAATAATCACGTAGAATACACAAAGTTGAAATTGGTTTATTTTTAAACGAATATGTAATCCGATTTTGGAGAAAAAAAGATCCGGGAGAAATGTGAACAACAATCGGATTATATTACGATCGTGAACCGATTGTATACTTTGAAATTTTTCGCCAATTATTTAATCGGTCTTTATGATTGCACATATAAACCGATTACTTTAATCCGGATTAATCGTTGTAACATATAAACTGATTTTGAATCATCAAATTTTTGATATTTGTTGTAGATTGTTGTGGAGTTTAATGAAGATCAACCCAAAGCCGTATCTCTTGTTGGGTCTGATACCTCGGCCACTATTTCACCGATTTGGAATGGCAAGGCAGAAACAATGCAAAGCAATGGTTTATAGACAAGGGAATAGAGATCAAATGCGCGTTAGTTTTTAGGCCGTCGCTCAAGTCAAGATCGCTTGGAACTTGTTTGTGAGAGAGGTGGAACTAAATCAAAGAAGTATGGTTGCCGTTTAAGATTATAGTTAATACACGCAAGAACCCGATGATAGTAAGGTATACAATCTCTATAAAGTGTTGAATGGTTGTCATAATCATGATGATCAGAATCTCTTGTTGGACACGCGGCCATTTGTGGGTTGAAACCACATCAATGGGAAACGTTGAGGGTCGATGAAAGCATGTAAACCAAGTGACATCCTTAGGAAGATTAAGGAGGATGATAAGGATAACTTGTCCACTTTGAGGCAAATATACACGGCAGAGAAGCCTTTAAGAGGAGGTCATGGGATGGTAGAGCGGTTATGGAACAATCTCAATGGTTAGCCGATCAACACGGATACACAATTAGGAAGCAAGTTTTGGAAGGAAAAGTAATTTTAATTAATTCTTTTTATGACTTTTGCACTAATTAAAAATTGAATTATGATTTGATTAAATTAGTTATTATTTTATTAGATGGATCATGCTTGCTTAAATGTTTGATGTCCCATGCTTACGATTTATAACTAATATTTTGAGAATCTACCTTGGCAAAAAATAAGAGTCCATGTTTTTATTTGTTGAGCGATAATTGTTAAAAGAATTAATATTTGAACCTTTTGTTATGAGTTTGGCCGAATCTGAGTCAGACCCATCTCTTCATCTTGTGACAATATTTGTATATATTTTCTTTTATTTTCTTTTATTAATTCTTAAAATCAATCTCGTCAAGTCCGAGTGAACGACAACCTTACTACCACTTTCTACAACATCATTGAAAAATAACATCA